>WHYT01017666.1:108704-139216 GCA_009806455.1 Tetrax tetrax
GGTAGTTAGTTACAGGGGCTTTTGCAATCGTAGCAGTTTGAGGATGACTACATGTTACCAGTTCTGTTAATTTAGCTTAATTAATGTCCTGTTGCAGCTTAGTTTGAGTTTAGTCTGCTATGTAATTTACCAAATACTAATACTTTTTATATATATATATATATATATATACACACACTGCAGTAATGTTGTTGTAGGTCTTACTAAGGGCAAAGATCCAATTGTTTAAGAACTTACAGCCACAGGAAAAAGAGTCAAAGATTCCCTAGAAAGCATGTAGTCTCACACCTTTTCCGTGCTGTTGGTTGAATGCCTGGTGGTCAAAAGTTCTGTTTGCGAGCTCAGTGAAGTTACTGTTATTGGCACTATTTCAGAGCATGGAGAGATTTCTGTGTATTACTGTTACATATACTCCTGAGATGCGAGACATTCTATGTAGCAGAACGTTATATCCAACAATTTTGAATTGGATTAATAGCTGTGTTTCAAGTCATCAGAATGTTGCTCTGCACCTGAACGGAAACAGCATGGAAGATAATGGAAATATATGAAGATAGAAACAGATTTTAAACCTAACATCCTAAGTTGTGCTTGAGGTGTTTTCGCTCCTCTGTCACATTTGTGTGACCCAGTTGGCTAATATGGTAACTTCAGACACCTCACCAGATGTTCAGTCGTCATCACACCACAGCTTACTACATCTTTTTCTCTTTTTAAGGTCACCTTACCAAAATTTATGAATATGGTAAGATTGATGAAGAGAATAAGACAACTGTGATTGTTTGTACTTGTGCATATGAAAGCTGCACAAAGTCTTGGAAAATTTTATGTTTAGTATGCTGTTAAACTCTGAAATTTCATGCATGAAAGTCTTTTCGTATCAATAGGAGGCAATTCCCCTCCCTGCTGGGGGAAGGCTTCAAAGTTAATGCTTAATTCTTAGTTTAGCACTGGCAATTTGGAATGTAGAAGTGCAGAATCTGCCTCACAAACATACTGAGGTTTGGTCCAGGATCACAAATTTGAGTTTATTCTAATTCTTATTATGTCTGTTGCATTACAAATACCAGCATATTTAAGCTTGTACATGGCATATCCAACTATTAGATATAGGTGTCACAAGTGCAGTTTATTTACTTTGGCGAGCAGAATAAGTCTGAAGAGGAGATTGCTTCTTTTTGTTGTGAATAAAAGGAAATATCACTGCTGCTTGTGACGTAAATGACTTAAAACTAGCGTTAGCCTTGATGTAATTGTGTCTTTTATATTGCATTGCAGAGATGGTGAACTGAGTTTGAGTAGATCAATGATCAATAGCTCTGATAAGATAATTCGAAAGGGTGGCTCATCAATCTTCCAGCATGCTGTAGAAGGTTGGAAAATCAATTCTTCTTTGGTACTGGAAATAAGGTGAGTGGCTTAAATGAAAAGCAGTTCATTTCATATTACCTATAATTCTTTTATTTTCATATTGCCTATAATTCTTCTGGTCTGGGAAACGGTCATGTGATTTATGGTTGCAGGTGAATGTTTTATAACTGTACATATTTAAGATGCGCTGTTAAATGCAACTAAATTACATTAGACTCCAAAGTCAAGGCATCCTTCATAAGAATAAATAAAATGTTTTCATCTGGCTGTGTCAGACCCGTGCAGTCAGTACCTGTGTTATGCAAGTCCACGTTTGAGCTGGTTGTCTACAACTCTCTTGCAATAAGTGGCAAGAAATTGGTACTTTTAGGACGTGATCTCCTGTCATCCTAAAAGGTCTCAAGTAGGACAGATGAAAGTACCCTGAACATACCAGCTTTTCTCCATTAACTACAAAGGGAGCTTAAGAGAACAACTTAGATATAGAAGTCAAGAGTTAGGAGGTTGGGTGCTGTGAATCCAACACTGTCTGTGGCTGGTCCGAGTCACAAGGTCATTGACCCTGCCCGTGTCTCATGCAGTTTTCTTTCCTGAAGTCAGAGAGGCAAAAAAGAGCTTTAGGCTCGTGTTGGGAGGGGGAAACACAAGTAGCGGAGTTCAACTGATTGGTAGTTCTGGTATGTCTTAGCAGTTACAGTGGGCCTGCTCACCTTGGGGCCGGAGAGAGAGAAAGCAAAAGCCTCTGAGCATGTCATATCGTCATCGTATCTTCCCCGTCTTAAAGAAGAAGGTGGCCAGTGAGAGAAGCGAATAGAGCATGGGTTGGCAGTGTGGAGGGCTGAGAGTGTCACATTCTGCGAAAAATTGTAGAAAAGAACTATTTTTATGAGCAATCACATAGCATAGTAGAACTGATTTTCTGTGATTTTTAGTCATTTCACTTTCTGCCTTTTTTTTTTTTCTTCTTCTTAGTTAAAGGACAGTTTACAAAACCCTTAAACAGGCAGTGTTTCCATGTATGAAAGCCTGGCTTCTCTGAATGAGGAACTTGGATTTTGTTTTTAATGACTGCTGTTTTATGTCCCTAATTCTAAAACACGCAGAAGATATGGGTAGCACAGAAATGTAGGAAGCTGTAGTAAAGGATTGATGTTCTGGAAGTCTTGTGCTATAATGGACATAGCGCAGCCCCACTTTGAAAGCTGAGGAACGGTGTTAGGGATGTGGCAGGATTTGGATAGGCAGTAAATTACTTGTCTGGAGCCTGCAGCTGTGTCTCAGCTGCCTGGCAGGTGCTCTGTGGAGTCCCCACTCCGGGACTGACTAGGCTAAGGGTCCCTTGGGCACTTGGCTGCTCACCAAGCACCTGGGTTTCCGATTGATGAAGACCTGCATTTTAGGTGGTCACCCTAAAATGCAGCTGAAGTGCAGCTCAGGAATGGAGTTTCTTCCAGAGCTGTCGGTTCAGATGCAGCCTGTTTGACCAGTGTATGGTTGTTCCGTAAAGGCTAAGTTCTGCTCCAGGGTAGTCTAGGAAAGATAGGCAGATTTTCTATATCAGTAATACTGTTTAATATTTTTATACATATCTCTGACAACTTAAGTTGGAGAACTATTGAGTAAATTCAGAACAATACTACTGAAATGTCAAATCGTAGGTTATGGGTCTGACAATTAGGAGAAAATAGCACACTGTTTTACTTGTGAAGTAAACTGATTTGGAAGCCATTGAGTGACTATAAGTAGAGACAGTAACTCTTTTCAGTCATTTTGTTAAAAAATCAAGTCTTGTATTTCACAGCCATTTAAAACTAATACATACACCTTGCTGCTCAAGCCAAACAACAAGCAAGTAAAAATATTACGGTAACTTTTTGATTAAAATTAAGAAAGAAAATGAAGCATGGATTATGCAACTTTTTCACCTGTTTCAAAAGCAAAATATATCATTCAGACAAAGAGGTAAAACAGTAGAGAATACTTCAGATTTTTTTTTAAGCCTGTTACTACATGTGTATCATCTCAGTCTACTGAAATAAAGAGTTTCAAAATCATTTTTTTCCTCACTGTTGGCCGGAGAGGAGAAGTTCTCTCATTTGATAAATGACTAATGTGTTCTTAAGAAGCATTGTGATGTGATTATGTGGTGTTTTTTAAAAATTGTACAGTGAAGGGTTTTTTTTTTTTTCTGTCAGTAGGACAGTGAAGAAAAACATGTATTTTGTACACTGATTTAAGCAGTAAGGGTTCCACTTTATCAGCATAAAGATTTTCTTTACTGTAAAGAGCGTAGAGCTGAGGTGTCCACATTGCTAGTCTTGTTTTCAGATGAAATGACCTACTATTATGCACACCAAGGCAGAGAAGTAGGTGTTTACATTGAAGCAGTAAAAGATGTTAGATTGGTGTGACGTAGGGCTGAAATTTGACATAAACTGTATGAATTGAGTCAGTGCTACCAGCCAGTCAAATTCTTCCCATAAATCCTCTTTACTAATGTGTGTAGCGTATTCAGTCTTAGGGGTGAGGGAGGGAGGTTTGGCATGCTTTTTCTTGAGGAAGCCACATGCAGCTCCCTGTGATACATATTCAACTCTGATGCTGACTAAACAACTTCTTTCACTTTACAGGTGGTTTGCTATACACCTTTCTTCCCTGTCACAGCAGTAAGAAGCATCTTAGCCGTAAATATTTTTAAACTTACAGACCTACCAGGACTAACTTCAAATATGTCTAGCAATCTCCTAGAGTGTTCTCATGGTTAAACTAACTGTTCAGCTTTTCAAAGTGTATTACATGCACTGTGTAGACTGTGAAGATGATTCATACTGCACACATACATACGTATTGCAAATAGTGGTAAGAGAGAAACAAACAAACAAACAAAAAGCTAGTGCCTATTGAATAATACATAAAAAGTTCTCACTTCTTAGCAGTGCAGAAATAATTTGTGAAACCATTAGTGTACAGCATAAAGATGTTTCATAAAACTTATAACCACTTGTAAACAGCAGCCACTTTCCTGTCTTATGGCGGCTTGACACCCACATTAGCAATTTTAAAACACAGGAGATATCTGATAGTTTTCTTTTGTGTGAGAACTGTTGGTCTGGTATGTCTGGATTTAGTTAGCTGGCAGCTGGAATATTATGCTTTGCTATTTGCTTTGTTGACCATGGGCATCATCTCTGGCCATCTTATTTTTGCTCAGGTTGCTCCCCAGTCAGCCTCAAAGGTCATAGGAATTCCTGGCAAGGCCAGGCTCAGACAGTAGTCAATGAGTGAAAAACCTCCTTTATCAGCACCCCATGGGAGAATGAAAAGCTTCTGCTGGGCATCACAAGATGCTCTCAGGGACTTTGCAGCCAGAAGATGTGGTTTAGGGAATGTAGCAGTTCTTTTGGGAGGGCAGCAGTCTTTTGGAGATGTTAAGCAGGCATTGGAAGAAAGAGCTAGACTTCCTGTGATAGAGGTGGAAAGGATGGGTATTACTAATTACTTGAAACCGTAGCAGACCTGCTGCCTTGCCAGTCACGATTGCTTTAGTGGGAGAGTGATTTTTCCAAATGATGTTACCTTCTGATTGCTGACAAATTCTTTGAAGAATAATTGGTAATTCCTGTGTCTAAGGGAAGGAGATTGCTTGCTTGGCTCCCGTTCTGTCTGAGTTATTTCAGTCATGAAGAAGAGAGAGAATCTTCCACAAGGTTTTGTGTCTTAAGACCTTGCCACTCTCTGTAGCAGTGTGAAGGTTTTGCAGTTATGGAAATTAGGAAATTCCAGTTGTACTGAAGGCTGTACTTTCAGAGAGGGGAGATGTGGCTGAGATGCTATGAATCTATCTGGGGAAGCCTTCCACGTGTGACTGATGCCAGCACATCTGTGACCTGTGTGAGATGAACTGCAGTCTGACATCTCAAGTGTGTGACTTTCTCCTTCCACTTATTTTTGATTAAATGTGGACATTTATGTTGGGAGGAGAAGATAAAGGTTTTGAATTGCAGGAAGGTAAAATTAATTTAAAAAAAAAAAAAAACAGAAGACAAATGTTGGTCGAGGATGTATTTGTGCAGTGTAACAGAGAACTCGATGAGTGGCTATTTCCTGTCAGAAAAGTGTGAGAACTTGTAAGATGTTAACAGCAGCATAAAAAAAAAGTGCCACTTCCTCCTTAGAAAGGTTCAGATTATTATCATTGTTTGTCTTTCAGGTTGATATGAAACAGCTGTGATAAGTCCCTGAAGTGCAAGCAGTAAATACTGAACTGGCAATAGATCAGGTACAGTTGCTCTGAAGCTTTTGGAGCAACATTCTGGGGCCAGTTGCACTATTTCCTTCACATCTTCTGTGTCTCTAAGACATGCGAACTGGGGCTGTCTAGTCTGGTTTAGTCATAATAAACCATAAGGGTGTTTTGCCTCCTTTAGACCCTTACCTGAACTGAAAAGTCAGTATTCCCTGTGAGTAGGCCCCCCTCAATAAACAAAACCACAACAGGCGATTAAATCATTTGACTCCTTTCTTTTGACTCTAACTTGCTTAAATTCATGCAAAACTGAGGTATGGCTGGCCATCATGGTGAGCAGTAGCTGAGTCACACTCCATTTAAGAGCCCTCTTTTCTCTTTTTTATGCCAACTGAGGATTTGTGCGCGATTAGTAGGTGCCTCAGCTACTGAAGTGGCTTTTCTGGTCAGGGGAGAGCGGGGTGCCCTGGAGGGCATGTGGAGGTCTGGAGTGGAGACAAACAGCAGCTTCCCCATAGTACCGAACTTCTGTTTGTCTGGTCGTCCATGGTCTCGGGAGCACCAGAAACCTTTCTGTGGTTAGCTGCTGTTAGGCGTGTTTTTAACAAATCCAAGTCTTAGAGAATTTTTGAAATGAAGGAGAAGAAAGTGAATGAGAATCTGCAGTAACTTCAGTGAGATGGGAGTCTCTTGGGGGTGAGATGTCACTGGACATTTACTAATTATGTATCAAAACAATTTTGCATGTTTTGTCTTATTAAAAAAACAAGGGATAAAAGCACCAAATAAATTTAAAAAATCTAAAGTTTGAAGACTGTATTAAATTTCAGAGAGATCCAAAGTCAGCACTTAAACTGTTTAGTTACTGTCAAAGTGATCAAGACGATATTTAGAAATGGAAATACTTATGGTGAGATGTCTTACAAAGCAAATAAAAACATTTGAATATGAGTAATTATTGGCCTTCCAATTATAAATAGCTCTTTAGAAAAAAAAAAAAAATCTTTTGTTTTGATAGCATACGAAAAATCCTCCCTGTACTTGCTTGAAGGAACGTATTGCTCAACTGTTAGAACTGTTGTTAGAAGTCCTAAACTGAACTGAATTGATTAGAAGTCTGCTTGTGATCACTTTGCATAGAGAGAGCATAAAAAGAAAATACAGGAAAGGAAAGGTAATTAATCAAACTAAACTGCTCATTTTTCCCTTACTCAAACATACGAACACAGTTTGGTCTTAAGTACCTGTTTCTCCTTCAGTGCTAGAGGCAAGCAGAGAGTTGGAGAGAACTACTCTTTTGGGACAGGAGTATTTTTAGTGTTGTTTAATTAAAAAACCAAAGCAGGAACGAACTGTATGGTAGCAGAAGGTCACAGCCTGCCCGTGTAGGGGGCTGCATCTCCTGTTGGCCTCCTGAGGAGACAGTGAGGACTGCCCATTTGCAGCTGTGCTGGATCTGGCTTCAGTCTGGCTGAAAGGGAGTTTTAAGAAAGCCTCTTCAAGGAGAAGAGCATTACCTGGAAAAAAAAAATGCTTTAACTAGGTTGTGGTTCTTGGTGATTTCAAAGACTGGAGCTGCCTTCTGCATTCCAGCTGGAGAGCGCAAGGCAGTGTGAGGACTTGAGATGGTTAGAGGGGAGTCACTGGAAAATTGAGTTGTTTAAAGACCTGTGTGAGTCGCTCAGAGAAAGTCTGCAGGGGGGCAGCAAGAAGGGGCAGAGATCTACAACAGCGGTTCAGTTAAAAAATAAAAGTTTTTTTTAAAAAAAAAAAAGTTGAATGGCTTCTCGGCCTCAGGTAAATGAAGGCTATTGCGAAGAGTAAGAATAGTCTGTCCTCCACAGGCAAGGTGTAAGGAGGAAGAACAGACCTTGGCCACTGTGGCCTAAAGATCTGAGCTGGCATGAGGAATATTGTGCTGCTGGTAAGGCTAGGGAAGCACTGACATGGACTGTGTGGGGAGTTTACTGAGTCTCCACCACGGGAGGTTGTTAGGAATATATTAGATAAACATGGGCTGGAGGTGATCCAGATAAAGGCACATCTTGGGTGTGAGGATTGGGTAATCACTTGGTCTGTCTCTGTTTCCATAATGTGGTTGCTGGTGAGCTAGCCCAGCTTCCGGGGTACATCCCTGAAGATGCGGTTCAGGGGCTCTGCTGTTATAAAACAGTTGTGTAGTACAAAGACTACTGTACAAAATAAAACTAGAAAAATGCACATAAGTAGCCCCGTAGCAGTACCTCGGGTGGGTGCGCGGGGAGGCCTGGCAGCCAGTCCTGTAAACATATTGCAAACAACCGCTTAGCCTCAGATAAGATCGAGCCGCATCTGCCTCACCTGCCCACAAAAGGCTCTGGCCACACCCCAGATTCAATTTTATTTATCAAAACAAAACTTGAAGACCATCTCAAATAAAACAAGTTATTTTACACGTTTTAGCTGAGGTTGCAGAATGCCTTTGCTTCAAGATTTACTAAAAATCATGCTGGTTTTTTTTTCCTTCCTCTAATTGAGCTTATTTTTGAATTTTATAGGCAGCTGGATATGGATTAGAACTTACTTTAAATTATTTTGTCATGTCTGTTTAATCAGAACAACTTTGTTGTGCTACTTGCAGTGCTCCTTGTGAGACAGAACAGAGGTTTAAACAGGTTCTTATTAGTAACAAGCATCAAGAGTAGATACTCATGTATGTACTCTCAGATTTTGTCATGTCTCTTAGTAATTTTTTTTCTCTCAGCACTTATATGGGAAAATGGGAAATACTGCTATTCCCATGGTACAGATGAGTCAGTAGCACAGCGGAACTTAGAACAATAGTGTGAACATCTGCATTCTTAATCGTATTTTTTCAGTATTAAAAGATACCTGGATACAGTCAGATTAATCAATTGAAATAAATAAATTAAAATATTTTCATGTTAGCATTATTACACTTGTAGAAGGATTCTTATGTGCACTGTAATAACTTGTCTATATCTGACAACTCTGGATAAGAAAAAATATCTGAGAAGGTACTAAGATTCAGTTACTTTTGCCCATCTCAAAATTTATTGAAAAATATATTCCTTACACATTTCAAAAATTTCATCTCTTTTAAATTTGGTTATCTGAGTCTAATTCAGGTCCACTTGAAACCTTTGGAGGACTTCTATGAGCATACGTAAGCACACAGCTAGAAAAATAAGCTTTGGCTGTAAGTAACAAGCTGAATAATGGAAGCCAAGGTGCTCTTTTGGCACTGTTTGCATAACTTCAATACCTTCCTCTTACATTTTAAAATAATGTACAAGGTACTCTATTTGTGCACAGATGTTGCTACTTGTTTGTTGACAGAAACAGTATTAGGCCCACTCATTCTAGGTATCGGAGATGGGCGAAGTGAATCACGTGTGACTTTTTTTTTAGTCAGAGCTTTAGGTTTCTGTACATTTCACATAATGTTTTTTACTTTCTGAGGCTCGTTTGTGGTCACCCCTTCTTACCTCAGAGTGCCTGTGAAATAAGTCTCTGGATTGCTCAGCTGATACTATTGATAGCTTTTGATGCACTCATCTTGTCCTTTAAAGCCACAGCTCTGGTAGCTCTGTTCTTAGGTAATGAAGAATTCTAGTAATTTTTAATACTGCTAGACTGGGCAGCTCCTTTGTTACTCTTTTTCATTTTCTAGCATTTTATGAGTCTGTTGCAGAGTACCCACAAAATGAAGCTTATTAAACCCATGGAGATTTTAAGTCCACTTAACTTACAGGCTGAAATAGAGTCTGCATCTTCCTTTCACAGAAATACTTTGCCTAGCCTTACTGAAAGCGTCAGGCACTCAGGGTTTTAACATTATCTGTCCTGCTTCATTATTCTGAGTCCCTCATTGGCCTCAGCACAAGCTGCCTTTGCTCTGATGGTGCTTCATTCATAGATGACAGCTGTAACATGTAACAGATGGAGCCCAAGATGTTATTTCCTCTTTTCTTTTTTTTTTTTTTTGTCTTAGTTTAAGAAATGAGGGGAAACACTAAAAGAAATGTTTTATCATGTTTCACTTCCCCAATGGCTTTTAAAGTCAGTTCCAGTGTGAGTATTTTGTGTCACTGGCTGCAAGTTTCAGACAGATTCTTCTCTCTTGAGGTGGTGACACAAGAGCTGGCTGGTGAGCATGGTGTTCCTGCAGTTCATCTCTTTTCACTTCTGGAGGATTATTTCCCCTTTATGTCTCTCAGTGGGTGTTGCAACTGCTAGATTGGTGTCTCTTTTCCTGTTTTGATCTGCTCTAAGGAAGTTCTGCTCTAAAAACTTATTACATAAAAATAGCATTCTCTTACTCAACAAAATGTCTATTCTGTTTTAAAATCCACCTCACCTGCTGACAGCAGCGGAAAATATAAAGTTACTGTTTTTCTTCTTGTCTTGCTAGAGTTGCGGAGGCAAAACTTGCTCTTCAAAATAACAGGCAGTGAACTCCCAAGCCAGCTGAGCACCATAAGTGTGCTCCATCTGCTCCATAAGTGTGTTGTACTTAAATACGTGCTTAAGTTCAGATGTGGTCTTTATGCCCCTTTGGAAACACACATCCTTTGCAGAGCAGGGATGGACACAAACTTGTGAGGCTTTGCTCAGTAGTCCTGAGCTACCAGTGGCTCCTGCAGCTCCGGCCTGAATTCCTTCCCAGCTTTTCATATCAAGGATAAATATGTACTGAAAACCGACGCTACCAGTGCAGCTATCGGTCATTACGTAGCTGCAGTCATTAAAAGCATCTTGAACTTATGCATTGAAGGTGTGTCAGTGCCCTCACCCCTGTAAGCAGGTACAATTACCATGACTTAACTTCTTCAACTGACATTGAACCAGACAGACGCTCTTCACCTGTTAACCTGCTGTGGACTAGGAGTATACAGCTGCCTAATTACCAAGCTCACTTGACCCGTGGTAGCTTGTTAAACTCCTGTCTTGATTATGTATATCTGAACCCTCCTAATAGTTCAAACAATTAATTGCAGAGGAGCAAGATAAAGGATTGGCTGAACCTGATTTAAAGCAATGATAGAGTTCCTAAGTGTTTCTCTGAGTTCAGTTAACAGCTTGGTTAGATCTTGAGCTGCAGTAGTTTAATTTGCAGTATGTTTTTAAGATGATTTTGTTTAAATGGGTCCAAAAGACTGGAAGTGTTCTATTTCAAGTTAATTAGAGTAACTTTGGCTGAACTTCAGTTAATTAGGGACAAATTTACGTTAAAGTGAGTATGTTGTTCTTATAGTGAAATAAGAATCTGCAAGAAAACATGCCCATTCCTGAACCAAGCTGATTTGTGAGAGATAAGATTGTAGTGAAGTGTTTATTTCCTAAAGCATGAATACCTCATATATTTAACTATGTTTCTGTGATGTTTCCATGAAAACAAATTGCTCTGGTCCTTTCTCAAATATGTGGTTATTCCAAAGTTTTGTGAAATACGCAAAAATAGTATGCCTTCTAATTTCCAAAGTCATCTTCCCTTGGTCTCTCAGTGCCTTTGTCTCTAGGGAGTCATTAAGCTCTGTAACTGTAGTATTTATGTGTTGTATTGTAACTGAGATTTGATCTGTATCCTAACAGCTTTGCTCTAACTCCATCCTAGAGCATGGGAAATGACCTTAGTCTGTCTGACACTATCTACTCTCTGCTTTACGTTGTATGCTCTGTACAGTCTGTATTACTGTTAGATAAACCCCATGCGAGCTGTGAGCGTTGGGTTTTATCTGTGCATTTTTCTGTCAACCCAGAAAGAACATTCTTCGATTCTTGGATGCTGAAAGAGATGTCTCAGTGGTCAAAAGCAGCTTCAAACCAGGAGATGTAATCCATTATGTACTGGACAGACGTCGCACCCTAAACATTTCTCAGGATTTGCACAGCCTTCTCCCTGAAGTTTCCCCAATGAAGAATCGCCGGTTTAAAACCTGTGCAGTTGTTGGGAATTCTGGCATCCTTCTGGACAGTGGATGTGGAAAAGAGATTGATAGCCATGACTTTGTAATAAGGTGAGTTGTCGTCCGCTGTTGAAGATACAGCCTGCTATGTTTCTTGAACAAAAGCTGGGAGAAATGTTTTAATCTGAAGTATAGATTTCGGGCATTGTCTGAAATTAATCTGAAACAGTATCCTTCACTGTGTGATTCCCTAAATTTAAATACATGCCAGTATTATTGACAAGAAGATTATTTTTGCAGTGAAAATAAAACAAGGGCCAGAGGAGAGAGCTTTGTGCCACTTGTTTTTGCTCTTTGTTAGTTTTATTCCAGACAAAATAAATATTCTTATTGAGGCCTTGGTAGAATAAGTGCAAAATATTTTCTCTTTCAAAAATATTCCTTCTTAGCTCTTGGCCAGTAAAGATGGCCTGTTTTAAATTACTACATTACTTATATGCAGCATGGGGTAAAATTTCAGTGCGATGTATTAATGTTGAACCAGATGGCTGCCATTAATGAAATTGGAAGTCACACATCTAAATCCCTTCACATTGCTCTAGAAATCTATCCCTGCAGTTTGGGCAAGAATGTTGATAGGCTTCACTGTTTATTCATTCTTCAAAAATCAGAGTAGAATACATTTGGACTTCACATATGAATAGGAAATAAAGTAGAATAGCTGGCATTATATGGATGTAGAGAAGGTTGGGCAAGAGATAGGTCCTTCTGCTCTTAAGCAGAAGTTTCTAGAAGGGTCAAAGGGCAAAAAACAGAAGGGCGGTGACAGGAAATGGTGTAGAACTAGTTGTCATTGCAACTTATTTGCTTTTTTTTCCCTCACCTTGAAAAAAGATGGTGGCAAAAAAAAAAATCACAAGGATATGGAAAAGTTACAGTTTTTCAGTACATAAATCAAAACAGCATATACACATGAAAGCTCTATTTTATTTGAATGGTGTATGAGCAAGTGGCGACTAAAACAATAACACAGCACTCTTTCATTTTCCTTATTTGTTTTGCTTCTACCACTACAGTCTTTTAAATTAGCATCCTTTTTGCAGAAGGGATCAAAAAATAAATAGCCCATTTTAAAACCACATTTAGCCTACGGTATGCTTTTGTAATCTCTGATGAGTTAAATGTGATTCATTTAATAGGACTGAGGAAAAAATTAGATACTAGATTTTCTAGATGAAAATTTTCTTTCAGAAGGCAAGGTATATACTCTTACTTAAATCGTATACTGAATTTCTTTGAGGTCATCTCCATGCTCTTCCCTATGTTTTAGCTAGCCTTGAAACTAGGTGATAGAATCATAGAATGGTTAGGATTGGAAGGGACTTTGAAGGGTCATCTAGTCCAACCCCCTGCAAGGAGCAGGGACATCTCCAACCAGATCAGGTTGCTCTGAGCCTCATCCAGCCTGGCCTTGAATGTTTCCAGGGATGAGGCATCCACCACCACTCCAGGCAACCTGCCCCAGTGTTCCACCACTCTCACTGTAAAAATTTTTTTCCTAATGTCTAATCTAAATCTACCTCCCTCTATTTTAAAACCATTACCCCTCGTCCTGTCACAACAGGCCCTAAGAGATCTTAACTGATTCGAGCCATCTGCAGTAAAGATAATATTCTTAAAGATCTGTTTAGGAATAAAAAAGAATGGTGAAGCTTAATAGGAACATCAGGAAGTTACTAGTGCTAATCAGTTATTTAGACTGGAGAAACGTCTCTCGTGGTGGATGAGTAGTAAATTGATCTGTATAATCAATATATGATTGATGATATTGTGAGTAATAATCTTTATATGGAGTAGATTACTTGACTCTACAGCCTGTAGAGAGTTTTAATACAGTGAAATTTTTGGATTTATAAACAAAAGTTAAAATATTTTAGAGTTCAAAGGTTATTGTGTAGGTTAAACTATATGGTATTTATTTATTTATTCATGTCTGGATATATGCATAGGTACATAACATCTGTTTAAAGTAGATAGCAACGAATTTGTATTTTGAGTTTAAGAAAAAGGCAGAGCATTCTTCAGAGTTAGTTTCCCCCATTCCTCTTCTTCCATTTAAGAAAAGTTGTAGGCAACATGATGTGTGATCAATCACAGGATCTCATGGTACTGACATACTTAGTAACCACTCACCTCTGTTGTTATTAGGATTCTGGTATGAAAATCTACCATGACACTCTGTTAATCTGCTTTCAGCTGACTTCTAGAGAAGTAAGATGCACTCATTCTACTTGCCACCTGACATTGTTCTTAAAAGCAGTTACTGTATGTACTGTATGTATGCAGCTAGGTGTATAGGCTGATGAACAAAATGTTTGTAGAATCTCCTCATGCTGAGTGCAATTATGCCTGTGTGCTGTGACTAGTAGGCCATATTGTTTTGGTTAAATATATTATCTAGTTGATTTTCATAGTACTTTTATGTTCCTTTTGAGATCTGAAACAAAAGAGTGTGTTCTTTGCAGAGTTGTTTTTTTATAACAGCAGTTCTAATGTTAGAGCTAACACCAGAATACCATTGATTTAATGATAAAACTGATAATGAAGATCTGTGGAAGTGAAGAGGACACAACAGACAACCAGCAGTATTTGCATTACAGTACAATAAACTCAATATCCTGAACTGTAATGCTCCTATAAAGGTGAAAATGTTACTAGTAATTGATAAATACACAAAATATACCCTTTTTAAGGGTAAAGAAGAATGTCAGCACTTAGCACTTTAGTTAATTTAAGGTTGATAGTATCTGTGAATGTCTTTGAAAGTCATTCAAAGTTACCAATAACTGTCCGTCTTCCTTTGAGATATTCCAACATATTCAGTGCCTTCCATATAACAATGTCTCTCAAACAACATTGATCTGACAGAGGCATAGCATGATTGGAATACTTCTATTACAAAAAATGTTTTAAAAGAGACACCTAAAGTAGAGTCAAATAATAAGCATACCTGCAAGCCAACATATAATTCTGTCAGGAAATTTTACAAGTAAACAGTACAGGCCTTCTTCTTTAGACATCTGTGAAAATGTATAAATAAGGGTCATTTTTGCAGGCAAGGTAATATCTTGTCAGCATAAGCAGATTTACTGTATTTACTGAACATTTTAAAATGGCTTGGTTTTAGTTACTTGATCGCATAAAGCCTTATTTTGTTCTCACAGCATGAGAAATCAAAAGTCTAGGGACGTATCTTCTGCTAGGATAAAATGCATTAGTTCTCCAAGTTTAGAAGAGCCATGCCTATTTTGACAGTAGAAAATGTGACCCATCTAGTTAAAATGGGAGGCAAGGAGACTCTTTGCTATTAAAAAAAACAAACCTGTGCTGACTATAAACTCTTTTCTGTTTCCCATATTTCTTTCCTCTTATGTTTTTACATCCTACTAAGTGACTATGGATCTTTGCACCTCTACTACTTTTGTAGTGGTGAGCTAAAGCATGCTGCATTGTGATACTATATCCACAAAGGGTTTGAAGCATTCCAGAATCTCTGATTCCATAAAATAAATAAGAATGAAAACAGGAGATAATCAGCCAGGTTATGTTTGAAATGTGTGAAATGCACAGTGCTGTTGCTGGAGCTGTTTTTCGCATGGTACTGTTTTCAGCTGTGTCTCTAGCTGTTGGGTCGCATATATGCTGCTCACTCTCTGAGATTTAAATACGATTCAAACAAACATAAAACTCCAAACGTAGTAAATAATCTTGTGGTTTTTTTTCCTGCTGACACTGCTTCTGGAAAAGTCTCTTTCATTTCAGTTGGGCTGGATGGAGAACAGGCCCATTGAGTGGAGCTGTTTGATTACCTTAGGAATTCTCTGACAAGGAACAGTTGGGGCAGGATATTAATTGCTTCTTTCTTTGGGCTGAAGTGCCTGCTTTATACCTAACAACTCTTTCTCCTCTTGGAGCGTTTTCTTGCTAACTCTGTCAACATCTACGATTTAAGTTGAGTATTTTTGCCATCCTTGGTGATAACTATCTCTCTTCTGAAGACAGGCTGAGACACTTGGGACTGCTCAGCCTGGAGAAGAGGAGGCTCCGGGGAGACCTGATAGCGGCCTTCCAGTACCTCAAGGGGGCCTACAGGAAAGATGGGGAGAGACTCTTTATCAGGGCTTGTTGTGATAGGGCGAGGGGTAATGGTTTTAAAATAAGGAGAGGTAGGTTTAGACTAGTTATGATGAAGGTTTATGATGAAGGTAGTGGAACAGTGTTTGTCCAGAGAGGTGGTAAATGCCTCATTCCTGGAAACGTTCAAGGCCAGGCTGGATGAGGCTCTGAGCAACCTGATCTAGTCAGGTTTGTCCCTGCTCCTTGCAGGGGGGTTGGACTAGATGACCTTTGAAGGTCCCTTCCAACCCTAACCATTCTATGATTCTATGTTATGAGCAGAAGACAGCGTATCTGTTCAGGAGGAAGGACAGACCTTCGAACCATTCCATGGATGTGTGATTGCTCATTTCAAGAGAACAATTTAAATTTCTCTGCTAATCTTAATATGTAAGCAGAGAGTGGTAGTAGCTTCTTTCTTCTGTGTTGTTCCTTCAGCTGGCAGGAAAAAAACAGTCATGCATTTTTCAGAATAAAAAGATTTAAGATATTAATGTGCTTACATTCTGGAACTTTTATCTTTTTGTAGCTTGTAGCAGCTTTCGTGTCGAAATATTCATTTAATACACCTTGCTTGGAGCATAACCATTGTGCCAGTAGAGCTGGATGCTCTGAGCCAGCAGATCTGCTGAAAGCAAATTTGCCAGTTTTACAGACTTATTTTAAAATGTGATTCTTCCCTTAAAACCAACATTTAAATACATAATGCCTGGCTCGTTAGACCTTTTTCATCTCTCAAATGTGGCAGCTCTGTTTTTACCCTGTCTCTTCCTACAAACTGTTACAGTACATTGAAACATTAAATGAAAGCAGAAGAAAGCCAGAAAGCTGTTGTCTTCAGATGTTCTTACTCAGTGATTTGGGTGCCTGAGAAAGGGGGAGAGCCAGTGTAGCTGTTCAGTGTTTCCAGTCAAGTTAGACATGGGTGGCCTCCACCACAGGAGAACCTTGGAGAAGTCCTGACTTCTTGTGTCCACATTTTCAGTTTTTGGCTTAGCTCACAACTTCTTCAGCTGCCAGAAGGGTCTTTGCAATGAAGTTAATTCTTTAGGTGATATGGGAGGAGAATTTAAGGATGTAAGTTTAAATGATTAAAGATTCCGAAGTGGTTTCTTAAATAAATACATGATAAATACATGTCCTATGGGCATCCATATGTAAAGCACATAGGGTTAGCTTGACTCGTGTGATAACTATCCTGAGATAAAAGGATAAAATTATTTTGAAGTTAGTTACTTGCATTGTTGATAATGCAGAGCTTTTAATATAGTAGTTTTCTGAACAGATTCAAATGCAGGAAGGCTTCACTAATCCATTTGATCACTGACATTTTTAACCCTTTCTGTCTTACCGTGTTCTAGAACTGTTATAAAGATCTCTGTATCAGAATAGTAACCCTTCTGTAGCATTTTGATAATTGCCCCATAGAATATGCCCATTATAGACAGTAACTTGAAAAGGTATTTTCACATAAAAAGGCAAAGATACAGATATTCAGAAAACAACTAAGTTTCATTTCTCAGGTTTTCTTAGATCAAAATATTCTTAGTCTTTCACTGCTGTAGTTTTTTTTTCCATATGCAACAAACTTTCAGTGATAGAAATGCCTTTATTTTGGTGTCAAAGTAATGGCATTGGAAAGAACAGTAAGACTCCGTAATTGAAGAGTAATGTTGCAGCAAGGACTCACAATAAAGAGGTAAATAATGTGTTTTGCCACTGTTTCAAACATACCACTTAGACCCTTTCTGTCATTTCACTATGCTGTGTCAATTAAGGATTACTTGCATTTCAGTCACTGGCGTTCAGAAAGATGCTAGGAAGAAATAATTTAATGATCATCATTATAGGTTATAGTTTGGGCAACAAAAAGTGATGACGTTTATTAGCAGGTGATGTTACGAAAATGCATCTTCTAACTAAAATCAGAAATAAATTCAGTATTTTTGTGGACTTGTGTTATAAAGGGGGATATCAGGTCAGTAATAGTATATTTTACATGGCACATCTTAAAAGACTGCTGTGATTCCTATGTGTGAATAGAATCCGTAATTATGCTGTACCTGAGCCTCTACAAAGCTTGCAGCTCTCATGAGATGTTCTCTGTTGTGCCATGCAGAGGGTAAGGGGTGGGATGAAGTGGAATGCATCAGGTTACCCTGCTAATCCAGATCCCTGTAGTAAATTTGAAGCAATTTTAGTTTTATCAGGAGCCAAACAAATATACAGAGCATAGGAGAGTCCATGCATTTTACTAACCGTTGGATTCAGCGGGGGAGATAGGAGATTTGTGCATGGGGTTTTTTTTGGTAAATCTCCCTTTTTTGGTTGTGTGTGTACGTGAAAGCTGTAACAGTGCTGCTGCACATCTTTATTTGAAGAACCAGATTAAATGATGTGCTACTTATAAAGTAGTATTAGGGTGATGAGCTTCAGCTTTTCGGTTATCTGCTGCCTTGAACTTAACTTTTTTTTTCTCTCCTGTGTGCTTGAGCCTTGAATTTTACTTTCACATACAAATGTTTCTTAAAATGTCAAGAATCTTTGAGTTCAAAATTCCAATTTTGATTCTTAACAGGAATCTGGATATGAACCTGAACATAAAAGCTTGCAGACTATTCAGGAAAGAGCGTGTGTTATTGATACCAGTTTAAGTAATGCCTTACGTTTCAGAGAGGTTCAATGTCATGTCTTCCAGCAACAATCTAATTTTCATTTTTTGGCTTTGCTCTACAAGGAGAAGATATTAATGAAACAAAGCATTTAGAGTGATTTCCGAGTATGTATTTCAACCTGTAAACCTCAAGTGCATAGATTGCTAAAGGATTAACAAGTGTACAGATTCATGCCAATTCTTGCATTGTGAAGAATATTCTTTTAGTTCTCAATGTCAAATAAAATGGAAATAGTAATCACTTTCTTTCAAGCAAATATTTATTACTTTTATTTAAAATTAGCTTGGCCATGAATATTGTATACTGGACATACACTTGAGCTGTACGTTTTTTAGTGATCAAGCAAGCTCAACTGAATCTCTGTGGAATAACCAATTTCTCATTTGAGTGTATTTTTGTGAATATGATTTTATTATTTTCTTTGTTAAGCTCTGCTTTCTAAAAGACTAGGTACGTTATGGATGTTTGGTCCATAAAGGTATCACAGCAAACCCAGGGTCTGTTACTTCGATGTAAGTGTGGTATAGCAGCACTTAACTCTGTTACTTAGTCTTTTCTTACGGCATGCAACTACAGCCATGGACAGTTTGGTTCTTTTTTCCCCACACTTTTTCTTGGTGTATCCCACTGTATATCTGCAAAAAAAGAGTTGTGGAAGAAGCAGGTTTTCAATCACTGAGACTTTTTGGTCTGTATATCTTTAGAATATCAGTTATTCTACAGATACTCAAATACCATGTGGTATTTCAGACATGAACCAGTTTTTCCCTTTTACCGCAGATCTGTTTTTAATGATAGCGTTGCAGTGCGTGTTCCCCTTGAAAATCTTTGGCTCTCACACTGAAAGCTCCTGTGTGTGAACCTCTGCGTTTTTACTATGAATGTTTTGTGCCTTTCAGTATCATGATTATACATGAATACTATGTAAATTAGGTGGCCCTGTAAAATTACCTAACTGATATAATTGATGCCTGATAGTAAGTGTAAGCTAACTACCTTGTGGAAATGGCTGTCCCTGGTTTTGGATATGGTCAGGGCTGACGTCATGGGAATAACAGGGACTGCAGCACTAATTTGAGGTACCTTGCGTATTATTGCCTATGATACTACCAGTCACATAGATTATGAACAGTTACCACTTACTGAGGTTTTTTCTAACCCAGTCTCCCAAATGTACCAATCTTTGTCTCATTAGACGAGTCTCTGAATGCTTCTACTGCAGAGAGTGCTTAGAAGAAGTAAGGGAGCAAATAATGACTCTAATTAGTTGCTAGTTTAGTGCAATGGAAAAAAGGAGAATCTAGAGCTGTTCACTGGAAACAGTCAATAGCCTGGGCTCAGGAGAAGGAGGTTTACAGACTTTTATATGATGTGGTGTATATTCTCAATGCTCACATTTGCAGCTGTTGGCTTAATTGCTCAAGTCAATCTTCAGTGCTATGTGTGACTGTTTATTTCCAACCTGTTCTCATATTCTGTGTTAGTAACCTTTAGCAAGTTTGTCCTGCTCAGCTTTGACCTGCAGCCTGCTTACTTACAGGCTGACTAACATGAAGCCAATGCTGAAGGTTTTTTTGGAATGAATGGAAGGTGATAGTATGTTGTAGAAGATTGTGCTTTAGAGTCAAATTTTAAGCAATCGTATAGTTGCAAGGTATTCATAATGCAGCATGTAAGAAAGAGGAAACTCAGTAAATTACAGTCTTGCATTTATTCTTCCTGCTGGATTTGATATAGCAATGACAACTTCAAAAAACAGTAAGATTTCATTTGTTGTGTACAATTTCTTAGGCAGGTAATGGTAAAGCTTGTGGTGCAGAGTCTTCCTCACCTCATCATTGTTATGGATATATTTGGCATTCCGTGCCTTAAAATAAATGAGCTAGAATTAAGGAATATGACAAGGGAAGGCTATGCATTGCCTGTTTCAAAGTTATTCAGTTAATAGTCTTATTAATTGGACTTAAAAGAAAATAAGTGTATGTTTATGTGTGTCTCTGAATACGAAGTTTTCTTGAAAGGGTCATGAGAACTGATAGGAGATCATTGATGTCTGCTAACATATTTAGAAATTCCAACAACAATGTGAAGCTGGCATAATGCATAAAGATGCATTAGAGGTTAAGATAAAAGCTGTGAAACAGGTAAAAAAAGCTATTTACATATACACAGGTCCATATGCAAATACACAATAGCTAGCTTTATCAGCCATGATACATACCTTTCTATGAAATTTTATTGAACTTATCTGGAAATATAAATTGTCTAGTACTAGGAGTTTAGGGTAAGTGTTGAAGTTCATCACTTTAGCACATAAACTCTTGAAATCATATGGAAACACTTCTGACATAACTGCTTCATTTACTCCCTCATGAAAAATGTGCTGATTTTAATTGATGGGGTTTAGGAGGTGTTTGTCTTTCGGTTTGATTTTTTTTTTTTTTAAATTTTTTTTTTTTTTAGATTTTATGCAACACCAAACTTTTGAGAATTCCAGGTTATAGGTTCATGCATTAAGTTTTTTAGAAACAATTTTCAAATCCAGTATTAAAATCAGTGGGAGTTTTTCTTGTGCCCTAACTAGAATTTTCTAAAATATGTTACTCTTAGCATCCTGTAATACATGCAGATTGTTTATGGAATAGACGTATAAAGGTACTGAAGAATGTAAATCCATTTCCTCAGAAAGCTTACGTCTGCCCAGGTGTCATCACAAACTTGGATGGCTTTATCTCCTAGGAATATAAAGGTTTTATGGTCTTCAGAACATTTATTTCTGAAGAAGATAGGACCGCTTCTCTAGTTGATAATTACAGAATGAAAATTATGTTCTGAGGAATTGGTATTATCAGTCAGTACTACATCATTAGTTGGTATTAATCAATATTGCCTTGCTGACTTAGGTTATTTTTATATGATATTGGAGATCTGGCTATTAAAAGATGCGAGAAGATAAGATTAAGTAAAAAGCTTATTGTACCAGTATTGTATTGTACTGCAGAACTACAAAAATACTATTTATATGAGGAATATAATAACATACAAATGTTTTGAAGGACCTAGTTCCAATAATGCTTCTTAGCTTCCTTCACCTCAACAGAGCGATTGTTAACTTGTGAAAATACTATGTCAACATACTTACTTGGGGCATACTAGCTACAGGCCAATTCATTGAGGATGTAGTGGAGGTGATTTCTCTCAGTCAGATCATACTGGTCACTGGAATCACAATTAATTTCTGAATTGCATTTTGTCCCCTGCATCCAGTGCTACCCATGAAGAATGCTGCCTCTGTGCGATTACAGATGTATGCGTGTATATAACTGAGGTAAAAAACTATGCTGAACAAAGGACTAATGAGACGTTTTTCTCAAGCCTAGAAAAAGCACAAAGCTACTGCAAAGTTAAACCAAATTTGAAAATGAGACATTAAGGAAAAATGGAAAGGCTAATTCTTTTTGTTCAAAAGTTTCATTTGTAAATGAAACGAAAATACTAAATTTCAAAACATACCATCAGCTGCAGTGATAATACCAAAAAACGAAATACCAAGAACTCATTTAACATGGGGTAAAGTTCATTAGTAAATCATAGTTAAATACTGTGTTATAAAAAAAATGCAATTACTATCGTGTATAAATTACGCTGTAATTGGCTGACATTGCTTCCTTTAAGAGTGTGAGCTGTTGGTAACATGGTGTCAAACGAACACTAATGAAAGGTAATAGGTGTTAGAAAGCATACTCTTATTCCTAAGTGCTACTCTAGCTGTTGATGCATTTTGAAGCATGATGACATGGTTTTCAAATGTTCAAAGAACTTTTTTTTTTTTTCTCACAGCATTATGTAGATTTAATGTTTTTAAAAATTTGTCTAATATGTGTCCGTCCAAGTTGGGTAAAACGCTAGGTGTTACCACACCTGTTATCACTGTTATTTTTTTTCTCATGTTAAATTGAAATGGGCTTGCACGTTCATTTTCAGCTTTCCCTTCATGCACACATTTTTCTGAGTTAATATTTCATATTTATTTTCATTTTTTCCATTAATTTCTTCCTCTTCAGGTGCAATCTAGCTCCTGTGGTGGAGTTTGCTGCCGATGTGGGAACTAAATCTGATTTTATTACCATGAACCCATCAGTTGTACAAAGAGCATTTGGAGGCTTTCGGAATGAGAGTGACAGACAAAAATTTGTGCATAGACTGTCCATGCTGAATGACAGTGTCCTTTGGATCCCTGCTTTCATGGTCAAAGGCGGAGAGAAGCATGTGGAGTGGGTTAATGCATTAATCCTTAAGAATAAATTGAAAGTGCGAACTGCCTATCCATCACTGAGACTTATTCATGCTGTCAGAGGGTAAGTGTCTGGAAAAAACTGGTCTGTCCTTGGCACAGTGAAACTCATAACTAGAATTCCTAGCAGGCAGAAAAAAAAGCTCAAGTTAAATGTTAAGTTATTGTTGTAATGGATTGCATTTATGATAAAATAAGTTTGTTTAGTAATAAATGTCGCCCACTCATTTAGGCTACAGGTAACTGAAATGTATGAACACAATAATATTTCACTTTCACTTTTATGTACAAAGTTTTTTAATGATCATTATAGTGATAAATTAATTAAAAAATAGTCTGCATTCAAAAGATATCCATGAGTCATCAAATCAGACGACAATGAAAGTGCTACATGTCTTCATCTGGGCAAAACTATGGCAGATAAAAAATATAATTTAAATACCATGAGGTAACAACTATGTAAATAATGAAGTCTGGCAGATCTGAGAATAATGAGCTCCTTCCTAAAACATCTAGAATTTTGGAGCAATCTTTCTCCTTTTTAATTTGGCCAGATGCTTGGGCAATTGAAAAACATTGATCAGAGTCACTGAAAACATTGATGTTACCAGTTATTTAAAAAAAAAAAATGCATCCATGCTTTGTGCAGAGACTTTTTTTTTTTTTCTCAACCCAATAATTAAACAAGAGTGTCAGATGAAGGCTCCAGTGTCTTTATAATTAGGGCTATGCATGAAAAACATTCAGATGATGGTAGTGCAGTGTGGTGAATTATGGCAGTATCGTAATATTCAGCTTGCATTCCTTGGCCTGTGCTGTCTGTTCGTGGGGTTTTGGGAGATGCCTTAGAGTATTAGTTCTGGCTTCTACACCAGTTACTGATGATACATCTGCCTAAAAAGTTGTTTCTATTATGGCAGCAGAGATAAGATCAGAGGGGATGTTTGAACTGTTAGCCCAATCACTGTGAGAGTATGAGAATAAAGCTCAGAAATATGTTGTTCTTCAGCTTATTAGGACTTCTGAATGTGCTTTTCTCCTTCTGCTATGTCTCAAATAGATTAACTGCTGTGTTCTATGTGGTACGCTTCTGGCACTTGAAAAAAATAATCTCTTCCCTTTTGGAAGTTGAAAATACTTCAATGTTTTCTCTGAGTTGCTCAGGTTCCATAGTTGTTTGGATGGTTGTTTTGTTATACAGTTACACTGTAGCTATTTATGGGTCTTAATTGTGTTGGATTTTCAAGTATTCAAAATGCATATAACAGATGGCTAGGTGCACTGGGTTTTGATTGTGTGTGTAAATCTGGGTAAGATTATTTCCAGTTTACAAACAGCTGTTCTCATTTCCATTTGCTAAATCTGGGCAAAATTATCAGATGTGAATTGTAATTCAGAGTGTGCAATCTTTCTGTTGGCCAACTTGAAGGTCCTTTAGGGGACTTTGTCTTAAAAGAATTAGCACCTACATTGTTTCTCTGAAAGAAAGGCAACAAGAGCTCTGCCATCAGAATTGGTGTTGAAAATTTAGATTATACCGTGTTTAGGATTATACCTAGCAGTATCATCTGACACGACTGCACAGATTTGTCAGGTTGTTGAATCTAAACAACTAAACGGTGTTGTTCGGTCATGTCGCCTTCCCTTTTTTTCTTCTTGTGGGAAGTGACCAAGTATCATAATATATTCTTTACTGTTCTTTTTTTTTGTGATTTGAACTTTTTTTTTGTGATTTGGAGCACAGGCCTTATGAGGAGCGGCTGAGGGAGCTGGGATTGTTCAGTCCGGAGAAGAGGAGGCTCAGGGGAGGCCTTATAGCTCTCTATAACTTCCTGAAGGGAGGTTGTGGTGAGCTAGGGGTCGGCCTTTTCTCTCGTGTAGACAGTGATAGAACTAGAGGCAATGGCTTCAAGCTGCGCCAGGGGAGATTCAGGCTGGACATTAGGAAATATTACTTCTCGGAAAGGGTAGTCAGGCACTGGAATGGCCTGCCCAGGGAGGTGGTGGAGTCACCGACCATGGGGGTGTTCAAGAAACGTTTGGATGTTGTGTTGAGGGATATGATTTAGCTGAGAAGTATTGGTGATGATTGGACTGGATGATCTTTTAGGTCTTTTCCAATCATGATAATTCTGTGATTCTGTAATTCTGAACACAAATCACAAAGAACAAAACAAGAAGTAAAATTTATCTTTGGTCTAACTCTTGATTTTACAATATGAGGAGCATGAAATGAATATGTCTTCACGAGTCCAGTTTCGAAATGATACCGTTAGCAGTAATACATTTGGAACAAATATTCTTTAGAATTCTTAGAAGGCAATCTCAAATCACCAGCCCATAATAATAAGGTTTGTATTACAGCAAAGTTAAATCTAGGGAAAGAGTGTAATCTCCTTCCAGGTTGAATTATGTCTCTTAAAGCTCTGTTAGGTTTATACGTCAAATGGAATACTATGGTAGTATGAGATATTGATAAGCCAAAACCTGTTCTTAAATTAAAATGCACCTGTACTTACAAATAAGTAAAGTAACTTGAAAAATAAAGTAAAATTTAGACATGCATAACCTGATTATCAAATAAGTCAATTTTGAGCAGTAAGACTTGTGAAAGTTAAGGCAAATTACAACTGCGAACTTCAGTTTCAAACTAAAGGATAGTTAACTCTGCTACCATTTAAAATAGCAACTTACATACTTAATTTTAAAGGAAAATCTTCATAATGGTGTATTCTATCTGTTGTGCTCATGTTTATTTAAATTCACTGTCAACTGATGATTTCTGAGCCTCTGAAGAGATACTACATAAAAGGAATTCCTGTAAAACACTCATTGTCTGACTCTTAGCTATTTTTGTGTATCAGTTTTGATATATTTATTTGTATATTTGATACTTTTGCAAGCTCTGTGCTTGCAAGTTTAGGTCTTTTGTGACCAGAGGCTTTTGGTGCTGTAAAACAGAAGGGGTAAAACAAACATGATGTGAAGATTGCTGTTAGCTGAATGAGAAGCAGAAACAGGAAATCTACCCACAAACACACATAAGGCCTGTGCAGAGCATCTCATCTCCTTCACAGGATGCCTGAGCATATGTGCAAGACTGTGAGAATGCAAGGCTTGTGCAGCATCTCAGCCTCTTAAACCGTAAAAGGGAGATGGAGTTTGATTTATTGATGAAAGTGTGATAAAGCTGAATTGCAAGAAGCATTTTGTTGTTGGCTGTCTTACTTTACACAAGGAAACTCATTGCATCGGCAGCCTTTGTTTTGCAGGCTGTGAGCATTTTCAAATAGCTGTTTCTTTGTGCTCGAACGTAACTCAGTGATTTTCATTAAAGGCTTCAGAAGTGTAGAGCAGAGACATGGGAGTGTAGCATTTGCAATGACTGTCCTGTATTAATATTTATAACATCCCCCAACTCCTCTTAAACTCCGTACAAGTAAGTATTCACTTATTTTGTTTCCAGTTTCTTGCCTTGATAATTCCAAAGCATTCTGACTTTATTTGAGTATGGATATTTTGCATTAAGTAATAATTTAGGTGAAGGTAGTGGGAGCTGTTTTAAATTACCCTTTTATGATAAGAGAATCAGTCCAGAGTCAGTATGTGTCTTATGTTGCTTTTTATAGCTTGAAACCCTCCAAAATTTGTAATGACTCAAACACAGGCAGATTTTTGTCAGACCATGTCAAAGATATAATAGTACCAGGAGGGTGTACTGGAGAAGTGTTACTTGGCGGGAAAGCATAATCCCGCTTTGGAAGACTTACGCACCCTTGCTGTTTTTGTTGTACCACAAATGGACTTGTTGGTGTGATATACCACAGGGCTATACCATATCCATATTCAGCGGGTTGAAGTGTGGCTTTTATTTGAAACTTCGACATATTATATAGCAACTACAGGTCTTTGCAATCTAGAAATATAAAATACACCAACACAGGCCTGAAAACTGCCTAAAAAGATAAGTTATCTGCCCTAACAGTTACAATTATAGACTGTTCCCTTTTTTGAAAGAACAAATTCCCAGTGTAAATTTAAATTGGTATCAAGCGTTCTGTGATTTAATACACCTAAAATTTTATTAAAAATACAGAAATGCAGTGCATTGTGGGCTAAATTGTTTAGTAACTAATCATCAATAAAATAAAGTTCATAATTCCAACCTGACAAATTAAGTACTAATAAAGACGTTTAATGCTGCAGGGTGCAGGCTGATGGCCACAGGTTTGGAAGTATTGTCTCTGTTCCTTTTTGTGTGTATCACACTGCCAAATTGTTCAGGCAGATTAGGTTTTTTCCTTCATCAATCTTTAAAGCATAAGGCACAGGCAGTTTCTAAAGACAGAGCATGAACTTTCTTAGACTTCTGTTCTGACCTAGTGAGGCCAAATTCTGTGTTCCTGTGTACTGTTTTAGGTAATAACAGGGCAGTTTTGCTGGAATCGCATATGGCACTGAAATTCTCCTATTTTTTCCTCTCTTCTAATGACAGAAACTTTCTGAACACCATGTAGTATTTGGGAATTGCTCTTGATCAGATAGTGGGGTAATGACTGCATTCTGAGATAATTTTGAAAAACTTAATTTTTTTCCTGTCCATTTGTGCACTTTTTGGGTCATAAAAACGGTAATGTGGTGTTTGAAAAAGAAATTGCTTTTCTGCAGATTTCATGCCTTATTAAACTTCTGTGAGTGATGGCCACTCCTCTAAAATCTCAGAAGGATTCAAAGTGTTGAGAACAGATTATACTAATTCCAACATGGTAACTACTTTTTTAATCAGTAACATATCTTAAATGGCCATTTGATTCAGATTTTTTTACTTCAGTAGGTTTAGATGAAGTGATAATTTATTTTCTCGATTCTACTTTTGTACTTCAAGTTTGTTTGTATTTCAAGTTAGAATATTGGATTTGGAAAGTGATTTGGGGCAATTGCATGATTTTTTCACGAAGTGTTTCTAAAAGCTGTTTTGTGGAGCTTCTAATGTAATTTTGCACACATTATTGACAAAATAATTGAGGTAATCAATACATAACAAAGTTCAAGATGGAACCAGAATCCGTAAATGAAAAGCTTAACTGATTAAAAGGATTTATTTGCTCTCTAATGTCACTGCCAGGAAGATTAATTATGAAGTATTTATAATGAGCAAACTATATAACATTTATTTTTCTTTAAATTAAATTGAGCAACAAATTTCAGAGACTTTGCTTTATTAACATGCCTGAGATATAATGCTGAACGCTTTCATTAGGATTATTCTTAATAATATTTTCCAAGTGAGATGATACTCTTTGAGGTGTGGACAGTATCTGTGAGGAGTCTGGTCTCAGTAGCAGAGCTCTGACGGAATATGCATTAAACAGTAGGCGAACAGGAACTGAGCCTGCTGGGATTAGACTCCAGATCTTGTTTACTTCCAGTGGTGGCAGACAACCAAACCTGAAAGTAGGATCAGCAGATGCTTTCTGCTGTGGGTCCCACTTTGCAGTTCCCGGGAGGGAGTGGAGAGGACTCCAGAGACGAAGCATGTTGTCAGTACGTTAGGTGGAGGCCAGAGTTGACTCCTAGAGCCTTGTACCGCTCTTCTCCTGCTTCTGCTGGCAAATATCTGAAGACATCTGCTGAAGAGGCAGAACACTGCCATCCCCCAAACCACCAAGCAGAACAGTCCTTTTACGATACAGTAGTTCTCTGGGAAATTTCTTTCTCATATTTCCTCTCCCAACTCTATAAAACAAAGTTCTCACACTCGTCTTCATGTTTTAGAATGTTTTCTTGGCTTTTTTCCTGTTGGAGCCATCCCATGAGTTATTAGTCACTTGGCAGCAGTATTGCTGAAATTGCTTCACATAAGATTCCTTCCTGTCTTTTGGGTGTGGAACAGTTGTGTGGACATCCTGTGGGATTTGCCTGTGCTCAACTTATTTCCTCCTTGCTACTGCTTGCAAAGGAGTGGTATTGGAGTTGATCCTGCATTAAAAATGTCAGAATTCCCACTGAAATCTCTGTGTTTTGCCTACGTAAAGAGTATGCTGTGCCTATTTATGGTCACTTCTCGGTGCAGAGTCTTTTTTTCCTTTATTAGTGAAAGCAAACAGCTGCTGTTTGAATGCAGTGACCTTTTACACAACTTTGTCATAGTTCCAGAATCCTTTACTGTGGGAATTACAGAAAAAACACTTTGCGAATCTCAAACATGCAGAAATCAAATAGTTCTCCAGCAGTTCTATGCTAATAAAAAAACAATTGCTGGGAGCAGTCTATATTGTAAAGACTTCTCTTTATTTTCTTGCTGCTAAAAGACTGTTTTTCTTTACTGCTAAAATATATTTCTTTAAGACATTTTGGAGTAGATGGATGACTAATCACTGTAGAAAACAGAAGATTTAAAAAGTGGCCATTAAGCTAGAACTACACTATACTTAATGACCACGTCTTTTGTATCATGTCATGCAACTGTTCGAAGTATTAGGAAAAAATATGTGTGGATGTTAAAATAGGAGTTCTGTGTCACAGTACCCTTGTGCCCTTGCGTAACTCCTCGGTAGAGCTGACTTTGGTAAGTTATGCGAACAAATGGTACGCCAGTTAGTTTGGATTTTCGGAACTTAATCTGTTGTGTGAAGTTCAGGGCCAGGCTGGATGAGGCTCTGAGCAATCTGATCTAGTCGAAGATGTCTCTGCTCCTTGCTGGGGGGCTGAACTAGATAACCTTTGAAGGTCCCTTCCAACCCTAACCATTCTATGATTCTAAGTTGCTCTTCAGATCACAGAGTCCTGTCCTAATACGAGAGCTGGATGTGATGCTCTCCCATTTCTGAATTGGAGGCACTCTGGGGTTGATCTTTCAGCCCTGCAGACAGTTTTCAGGGCCGCAGGGCCCATGCAGCCTGTGAGTGTGCCTCCTCATCTGGTTCAGAGTTCCTCAGGAGGAGCTTTTACTTCCTTTGCACAAGGTCTCCTGTTTTATTGTGTTTCAGGAATATTTAGCAAGGTCTGCCAAGAGACATGTCACTTTTTCAGAGAAAGGAGAGCTTATTCGGTGGGACCAAACACAGTTAAAGTAGAGGAGGACACAAGGGGGAAACTGAATGTGCACTGAACTCTCTGCTTTTTATATTTTTCATTGCCTGGTCCATTTCACAAGGTAGGCCATGAAAAGCCTGATCATGATTGTAGGTAGAGAACCATTATTCTTCTTTAACTTACCTTTTGATAATAAGATTCGGTGTGGTTTTGGTTTCTGGCTTGGTTTGGGTTTTTTGGGGATTTTTTTTTTTTTTTTTTTTTTTTTTTTTTTTTTGACGCTTCCCTCTTAAAAGTGCATTTCCTACAAAATGTGCAACACAAGCGCACCCTCTCCTCGCCACCCACCCAGTACCTGTCCACAGGAATGCATAGCTCAGACGCACGGACGCACGCCCCGGCACGGGGACACGCGGGGAGGGGACACGGGGTCACCCGCGGGGACGCGGCTTTGCAGAGAGACGGCAACCGGTGGCAGCTCGGGTCCCGCTGGGGTCGCGGAGAGAGGTCCCCTCACCGCATCCCCCGTGGGAACTGGGGTGCCACTGCCATTGCCAGCCGTGCCCACGCGCCCCCAAACCCCCAGCGACAGCCGCTCGTACCGAGCCGAGCTGGCCAACGGTGCCACCGCGTCACCGCCATTGCCGCGGCACGGCGTCGCCCGTCCTCGTTTCACGGCGCGGAGCATCACATCGCCCCGACGGCGAGCGTGGCCACCAGGAGCTGGCGGCACAAGGTGTGTGTTTGTCCCCTCCCGGCGACCCCATCGCACCCCACGCTGGCCCCGGCCCCCCCCCCCACCCCCG
>WHYT01017666.1:150634-181378 GCA_009806455.1 Tetrax tetrax
TTTTTTTTTTTTTTGATTTGTTTTTTTTTTTTTTTTTTTTTTTTTTTTTTTTTTTTTTTGTTTTTTTTTTTTTTTTTTTTTTTGTTCCTTTTGCTGTCGCAACTGCTTTGTTGCTGATTATGAGCACTGTATGTACTTAAGACTTGTAAAACTTACTCTTCTAAGGTAGAATTTCAGGTTTTGACAAGAGGAAAGCAACAGAATTTGTCATAAGAAAAATAATAATGAAATCACCCATTTCAGGTTTTGCTCCTTATTCTGTCTACCATGAGCAACAGTACTGTACCTAATGCTAATGACTGTTATCAGCTAAGCTATTAAATAACACACAGTTTATTCACACAGTGTATTCACAGATTTATATTTATTTTGAAAATTACTTTGCTACTGTATTATTATTTTTCCATTTTAGGTGTTTTTTAAATTCTATCTACATTTGTGTAAAATCTGTTAATTTCTCTATTTCTGAAAACTGTAAAAATATGCAAAATTAACTCTCATTTGGGCATATCGTTCTCCTGTAACAAAAATTGTAGCTGTGCAGCTAAGAAGCAAACCAGAAATGGTTTTTACAGCCTGTCTTTGAGGAGCAAAGTACAGAGAGGACTGGAGTCCATAGAGGGTCATGTTGGGCAGATAGTCTTAATAGGATAAGGAGTAGCTTCTCTCTTTTTCTTGACATGCGCAGTCTCTTGATTCTGTATGATACATGTGTGCATGAGGAAGTTCTGTCAGGTTTCCTTCTTTTTTTAAAGCAGTGTTTCTAAGGTAAAACTTAGAATAATAACAATTCTGCTATTGTTTGTTTTAATTGTAATGCATACTGAGAGTTTTCAAAGATGTGTGCATTTAGCTTTGATCTTACTGAGCTTTTGTGAGGAAGAGCAGTTGTATTAAGCATCCAGCCAGTAACAGATTTCTTCAAATAATTAGTTAATTACTGAGGTGATGTGGAAATAAGCCATCAAAGCTATACCTTTGTACCAGCGGGAAATGCCATACCATATAGCTTCGTGCTCAGCAGGCAATACAACTGCAGTAGTGGAAGAAGGCAGCGCGAGGGGTTGTCTTCCAAGGTGGCCATTGCTGAGAGACGAGGACCTTGGTCTGCTCCTCCTTCATTCACCCAGTAAGCTGTCTCTGTCTTGATCTATGAGTTTTCTGGCGTCTGCTCTTCCTGTTCCCTCCTCGCGTGAGGGAGGGAATTTGTGTGTGTGCTGCAACAGCCAAGTAGGTACAGGCTTTTCAGAGGCTGAGGGAAGCCTACTGGCCTGTTCCAGTTTGCATCAGGGAGTTCAAAAGTGAGAAAAAAAGGGGAGCGTTGCTGTGTCTCAGACACTTGGGAGATGAAGAGGCCAGGTGTTTAGGTCAGTGCTGTCATGCATGGTGGTGTTTTAAGCACAGAACATCTTTTGGGAGAAAATAACTGGTTCATCAAGTGGTGGGTCTGGGTTCCGCTTCTTTCTTGTTCGAAGGTGCACCACAGTTGATTTAGGTGCTAGGTGCCTGCGTTTCGGATGGAACAAGGTTTAAATCTCTCACCAGTCCTTGTTTCCTTCCCAGGCTAGACTGAAGTCTGCCCTGCTGTGCATTCTGTCCTGCCCACCTCTTTTCAGCAGAGGCTTTTCCTGTGCATCATGTTCGTAGGTGTCCTGCTGTCCTTGTGCTCCTCTGTAGATCTAAGGACTTGTCTATACACATATGGGGGAGGTAACATTGTGTGTGGATTCACATTGTGAGCTTAATAAGATAAGATTGCTGCATTGAACTTTTTTTTTTTGAGATTTGTCCTTCAGTCTTCAACAAGTGAATTAGTGGGCCATAGCAAATACTAAGAAAATAACTGCTACTTCTAAAATGTGAAAAATCATTACTTTATTTTTAACTTTTTAAAAACAATATTCGTCTATTGAAGTAATAGTTGATATGCCTGATGAGGACTGTGGAGACAGCTTATATACATTTTCCGTTCTATATTTAGTAGGAACAAGAGGCATTATTTGCATTTTTTGAAGGATGTGTTTGGTGAAGTAGTCAAAGAAAATTGATTTAGAGAAAGTTATTGCTAGAACTTGCCTTTCGTTTTTAAACATAGTTGTATATTATTGGCTAGCAGTGCCATACAGGGGAATTTCCAATCCGAATGAGTAATCATTTTCTCTTACCACTTGCAAGCAAAGAAGACCTGTAAAAGGATCTGAGATAAGACCCTGCCATGAGCAAGTGCAACTGCTGGTTTCAGAACATTTTGGAGGCTCGTGAGGGGTTTTTCATTTTTATTTTTTTCCATTTCAGTATAAATGTGGGCACACTCATCAGAAGTGTTGGCAGGGAGGAAGCAGTGGGTGTATCAGTCATACCGAAACCAACAGGTGGCACAGCTTTTGCTTGTATCAAAATCTTCAGCTTCATATGAAATGGAGCATACAGAAGGGCTAAGAGGGCACAGAAGTGTCCTGCTGTTTGCTCCTAGGATGTAACATCCGTCCATGGGCTTTGCAGACCGTGAGAAAGGTTTATGTTTGGCATGAACTTTCCAGATGAGGCCTTTCTCATGTTGTTGACCATATGCAGACCACTGATGGTGGCTGGAATTCCTGATGCCTGAGAGGGGCTTGTAGCAGGTTTTCGTAGAGGAATTGATTTGCTGTAGTTTGTGGGTTTCTCCGAGTCCCCAGGGACATTTCACGGTGAGAGCATGTCCGTAGAGGTGATGCTGGCTGGCTGCAGAGTCAATTAGAAGGTGAACTGAATGAACTCTGGGGAGAGAGGAGGACGGCTTTGAGAGGTATGGGTAGAGGAAGATTTGGCTCATGCATCTGGAAATCTCAGCTCTGATCTTGGTAGTAGTGAACACCTGTCCTTTTCCTCCTGAGTCCATTTAGAGAGCAGCAGACTCCTCACCCACAAGGATAATACTCAGAAAGGGATTGTAGAGCACGAGATTTGCTGGAGATCTGGTTTAAACTTAGGAGATTGCTAAGCCATTGTTGCTGTTGAGGTACGATGATCATCCTCTGAAACAGAGGTGAAAAAGAAGAGGAAATCTATCTGGTTTTGTTTTCAATTTCTATGATCTTGCTTGTAATATGCAAAGCAAGTTCCAGGCATGAAGTATCTGGAAAATGTGCCAATGTGTAAACACACTTCATTTGTATAACATTGATGACTTGAAGTTGAGTAGCTTGAATTCAGACTGAAGATCTCATTTCAAATTACTGTTAATTACATGGCTGATGTAACTTTGTAAAGCCACTGGCAATATACCATGACTTTAAGTAAGTAACAGTAAGACAGTTCAGTTTTGCTTAAAGGCTTTAATCAAGAAAGTGGCAAATATTTCCTTTCTTTTTAAAAAGAATTCTTTAAAATGCATTTACACAGTCTTTTTTCTTTCTTTTTATTTTGTTTTATTGTAATCGTACAATTTAGTGATCTGGCTAGCTGATTTGTTTCAGAATTGTCATAATTCCTTTTTTTCTTTCTTTGATTTATGACAGCAGTAATAATAGTAGACACTTACCTGCTGGATGCCTCTACTGATATACTTCAAAGTACATGAAACCCAGATAAAGAAATAAGTTATACAATAGAGAGTACTAGCCAATCATGACAAAGTCTTTTGTCATATTTCTCTATACTCCTTTCTGAAATACGTAGTGGAAAAGAAAAATTTATGCAGAAGGCTGCCAGCAAATCTGGGAGGAAGGCAAGCTAAAGACAGGATATCTTTCTGGAGGAAAAACATCCGTTAATCTCCTTACTTGAAAACGACAGGAATTTCTGGTGGGAAGTTATTGCTTGTAAAATCAAGTAGTAGGGTCTGCACTCTTTCACGTAACCATCATATATTTGCTTCTGACCAAGTGTAGTAGCAGTGACTGGAAACGTTTCTTTCTTGGTCTACTGCATGCCCTTGTGAAACCAGTTAGTGGGCTTGGCAGAGCTCCAGTCACATCCCGTTGCTGCTCATTGACATTTTGGTTGGCATTGTTTGCAGTGAAGCTAGAGCTTAATAGGATGGGAAAAGCGAGCAACAGTTGTTCTTTAAAGGCACTGGTCCTTTGATGCAGCAGCATGTGGGCTCCTGTGTATTGTTTAAGTGTGCTTTTCATATTTAATGGACTTTGTAAGGCAGGCTCTCACTTTTGAGCTCTACATTAACTTGTGATGCAGCAAATTGTTTCTGTTCAGTCACGTTCCTCAACACATGCTTGCACGTGCTTCCGTGAATGCTTTTTAACTGTTGAAAGGTTTTGTGAGATCTTGATCTTAAGGAGTAGCTTCTGCCTCCTTATTTTACTGAAGTAAAAGTTTACTTTTATTTGTATGATGCCTGTCTCTTCTGGTTGCTTCATTCAGTGACAGCTGTGGGATTTATTTGATAAAATCAATAGCTTTTATATCTGCTCTGGTTCATTGCATTGATCCAATTTACGGGCCTGGAATCTATATTTGATATAATAATCTCTAAAAGGGAGACTTCAGATTGTATTGATTAAATCAAAAGAGGTCAAATTTTCTTTCATATAATTGAAGTTAGTCTAACAAGTAACATAGCAAGTAACATGTTGTTTTACTGCATTTTTCCAGAGCTGGTGTTAGATGTTACTGACTTTAGCCTTCAAGGGGAGTTGAGCACAGGCTGAAAGCAGTTTTAACTTTTTTATCAGTCCAATGAGCAAAAAGCATCTTGAACATACTGAGTTCACAGGCTACATTTTTCAACATCAGAATACAGTCCTGCGGAATATATGTTCTGGAAAATAAATACATTTTTCCAGGATTTTCTGAAGTGTCAGAGACAGAATTAAACAATTTTAGTAAAGCCTTCCATTATTATGTTCCTGATTCCTTAATATACATAGTGGACACACTGCACTTTATTCTTATTCCTCATACATTTGGGGTTTTTATTTTCTGAACATGACAGCATTTGCGTTGTTTTGAAAAGAGAGAAAATTAGTTAGGATTTTTTTCTGTTACAGAAATATGTTTACTGGGCATTTGTTTAAGAACAGATATTCACATCAGTAGGAAAGGCTAGATCTAATGGTGAAAGCTAGAATTAGCGCAAATTGCTAACTTAAATTGCACCACTCCAGTCACATTCTGTTGCAATTTGCATAGGAAAAATGCTAATCAGTTTTAAGTTGTAGTAATGCTTTCATATAATACTCAAAATGCTGTAAGTTTTTGAAGTGTGTATTTTATAAATTTAAAACGTTACCTGTGTGTTTCAAAGCATTTAGCAATGTCCACCCGTCAGTCTGCTGCACATCACTATTACTATAACTTTGCAGTAAGACTACATTGTTCTCTTTCCCTTACTGTCCTTGAGCTGAATTGTCATCTTTGTTCAAACTAAAGACTCTTCTCTGTTCTTAATTTGACATGTCTTTCCCAGAGAAGCACTGGCTGCATGGTTGAAGAATCTTACCCAATCAGTCCCACTCTTGTGCTGTTACAAACCAAAATCCTTTTCCACTCCATTTACCCATGTTTGGCCTGGGAGATAGCTTTGCACATGATAACCTTTAATGAACATTTTGTCATGCACTCACCAATCCCCAGAAAAAGTCAGGACCCTAGGGCACAGTTTGACAAAGCATCTAAGTTCAAGATTAACATGAACATGTGGTTATGTTGTATTATATATTATTTCAGTGACATGGGTATGTATTATTTTAATTGAAATGAAAATTTAGAATTGCTTAAATTCTCTTGTAGCTAAAACATAATCTATGTAATTGCCATCATCTCATAGATAATTAATAGTCACACAATAGGAAAATTGTCATTTTGCATTTATTAGAGGATTCATCCTTACTGTACAGGATGTGGGTCAAATTCATTTTTTGGCTGCAGTATCTTTGCTGACTCAAGCCATTATCAAGGTTTCCTACCAAGAAATGGCTTCAGTAGCCTTTCTGAGACTGAATAGCTGCTCTGAGATGTACAAATAAAGGTGCTCTCAGGAAGGGAAAATGACTGGTAGGAAGTAGGCTGCTTATTTATCACTCTGCCCGATCTCTGCCTGTTAAAATTGCCCCTGTGGGCCAGGTGAAATCAGATGCAAGTCTTGGATTCTGATTTCTCAGTCATAGCTCCAGCAATAGGAGAGGTCCCAGTGTGGGCTTGTGTCTTCACCCTTCAGCTGGCGGCTGACCTCTCATGTCAACCCTGCTGATGCCACAGACCAAACTTCTGCCTAGGAAGCTAGCTCACCACCACAGCTGGTCTGGATCAGCCCCATGGCCCATGAAATGTGCCAGCAGCCAGCGTCAGAGAGCGGCGGTGCTGTCTCTTGTTGCCACCCCTGAATGGGAAGAGAGCCTCAGAAGGTGAGTGGAGAGCAAAGGAAGGTTTTCCAGCAGTGGCTACTGCTCAGTGCAGAGCTTTTCCTTCAGTGGAGGAGGGAGTTCTGCCTCAGAAAAAGACACAGCATGATTGTGAGACAAAATGTAAGCTTAGGCTGTAAGCGTCCTAAAAATTTGAAAGTCTCAATGAAGTAAAATACCTGTCTTCTGTGACTGCCTTCTCATTTTGCTGTTAGAAAATGCTGTTTTTTCTGTACGCTACACATTTCCTTTTGTCTGTCACTTTTCCAGTCTTTGTTTTATCTTATTTCTCCCACCTCGGCATGTTTCAGTGGGTGAAAGAGCTTGGTAGGCAGTCTTACTTTACTGAATAGGAAATCAGTTGTGAAGGCAAAGGTACTTCTTTCTCTAAAACCAGTAAAATATTCTTGTGCCATCTCCAACCTGATAATGATGTTTTTTCATCGTCCCGTTCTTCCCTTTGCTTCATCACTTCTATTTAAGTCAAACTAATGCCAACACTGTTTTTAGAGAAGGAAGGAAGTAATATTCACAATATACGAGAGGCGGGAAAAGCAATTGACTCTCTGTAAAACATACTAACATTTCTAACCCAATTTACTTAAAATGCAGTTGCTTTCTTTTGCTTACTTTTGTAACTTTTGGACCTAGTGTGCTTTCCAGAAGGGGAAATCCAACACTGTTTTTCCTGCCAAAGTTTTTCATTTGCACTGTCAGCAGGCTTCACTTTTGCAAGTGTTATTTGCTGATGTTGAACTGTTGTTTGGAGAGTGGAGACGTAGTGGTGCTCCAGTCTTTAGTTTCTGAAGTTCTGTATAGAGGTCTGATTTGGTTAACCAGTTACAATGAGTTTCGAGGTGTTTACATATTCCCTAATGTATGTTTAATCGCTGTGAAAACTGCACAGCTCAGCGCTGTTTAAAGTCACTTTTTAGAAGGTCTGAAGATGTGTGTTCATCTGGAACAGCAGAGACATACTCTAAGTGAAACACATTAGCACCGACTGTAGGCACAGCAGCACAGTGCCTGTCTGCCGTCACGCTTGGCATGTTCACTGGTCATGAGCCGTTAGCGTTAACTCAGATTCTCCAAATGTATTGCTACCTCCAGTCATGAGTGACAGCTGGCTATCATCACTAGCTATGATGCAGGTCTCCAAGAATGTATGACAGAAGCATCCTTCCAGTCAACAAATGGTCTCGCTCAGAAAAGTTTTGCTAGGTATTTTTTGCACCTTCCCCCTTGGTCATAAAAGACAGCCAGGTAGTGAAAGCTTGGATTTTCACACAGACCTGCAAAACACAGAAAAGATTGAGCAGAACTGTCTTCTAGGTTATACACAGTCAAATTGTTTATGGAGTTCCAACCAGGTATTTCTTTCCAGCTGTGTTGTAAGAAATCGAGAGATAATTGTGTAACAGAGATATAGCGTTAATGAAAAGGTGTCAAGAGGAAAGATTCCTCTTACATTATGTGAATGAAACCCAAGCCCTACTGAAACAAATCAGAATACAGCTATGAACTTCTGTACAGTCGAGATTGCACATTTTGCACTAACCTGGCCTTTATAAGGTTAGCATTTGGAGCAGGAAGATGCGCACATAATTTTCATATGAAAATAAACTGGGGTAATTCCTGTGGCTCACCAAGGACGCCTCAACGCAGTCTATGGTGAAAAAAACCTCTAATGGCTATGGGCTGGACATTCTGTGCTCAGCACCATCTCTTACACTACAGAGCAACTCCTAGTAGTCCCCACTGCTTGCTAATATAGCCCTAGTCACTGACTGCAGGGGGAGCAAAAATCCAGGTAACTTTATTTGGGAACATTTTAAGTACTCTTTGCCAGAGCCCAGGCCACACTGCTTTTGAGTGTGGCTACAACTGTGGAGCATTGCAAGGTGGATATAATTCTGAAAAACAATTTTCTGCCTTACTTTCTAATAGTGATTATGTTGTAGAAGTAAACACAGTACATGGTAAAGACAGAACAATTCTTCCACCCCAGAAAAGAGAAACCAAGTCTAGCTCTATGCTAGTGAATGTCACTAGTTACGATCTATTTTAAGGGTGGATTCTGGTATGAAGCATTCTGAGACCGTATGATTTCGCAGAAACTGTTGATTGAAAAATGTTAATAAGATTTTTTACAGGATAATATTCTGTTATTTTACAAGTGTTTATACTCACTTAGCTTTTTTTAATGTTTGACGTTGAAGTATTTATCCATCTGTTAGTATCTGGCTTGAGAGACATTCTCTGTATATCAAAGAATACTCACATAAGAGTTTAAAGCATGTTATCAAGAAATCTCTTCTAGCAAGCTAATTGCCATAGCATCTTCAGACTGAAGTAAGTTCAAAACATTTGACACGCCACTAGTGTGTAGATAACACTCCCAACTCAAAGTGAATCAGTTTCCTATATGTACTCTTCTTGGCGATCCCATGTGCCTTATCTTTAAACAAGTTACACGCATCAGTGTGTAATTCGGTTTAACTACTTGAGAGTTACTTCTACAAAGGGTTGTGGGGGTGGACCTTTAACTGATATTATCCCTTAAAAGAAATCAGTGTGTTTTTCCTAAAGGGCTTTTGAACATGAAAAATAGATTTAGAAGTACAGTAAACAATTTTATCTTTTGCTCTCAAGAGTACCTGTACTCAGCTAGTGTCAAAATAATGTTAATGATAGTATCTCTGTGAATCACCAGATGAGTTATGTTGCCAGTTTGATCATTAGTTTATTGCTTATGGAATGAAAGCAAAACATTTTCAGTCACACCGTGGCTGTTTTTTTTTAAAAAAAACCATCACTTTCTCAATTTGACGTGTTTAGCATTTTGGAAGCCACGTCAATTCTCTTTTCACAGAAGCACTTGGAGACACTTCTTAATGCCATGTGTAACTTAATATTGCAAAAGAAAATACATACAAGCCTGGGCTAGTATCTCTGCATTCTTGTTGCTTTCGCTTAGCCTGAGGATTGGGATTTAATGTAAGATATTACTGTACAGTCTGGTTCTTTATGGACCTTCTGGAAGAGGTTAGTACACTATTACTACTTAGCTAATAGCAACTATTCTCATCAGTGAAATCTAAAGTGAGCTAGCTGTTAAAACATTGTTTTCTTTCCCACGTACAGTCTTTGTCATGATAATTTCAATTACTTTTTAAAATTACACATACATAAGTATTCCAGCTGGGTCTGTGGGTTAATTGCAGAATTTATTGGATGATGTTGTCTTGAGTACAGTAATAGCATTTACTGCTTAAATTTGGTTTCATTTTAATTTATTTTTTGTTCTGTAGGGTTTGCAACTCCTGTTGCTTGAAATCTCTTCTGCTGAGGTTTACTATATGCTGCTGGAACAAACCAAGTGAGGCTCAACTTCTTAAACAAGGAGGGTGTTTCTAATAGAAACCTTGACATTTCTTTGAAAGTTTTTTCTTTTTAATGATGAGTCACTGCTCTACTTACTGTAGTTGGTTTTAAATGGCTCTATATCCTTCTGGGTACATACACATTAACCTATTTCACAGATACACTGTACCTTATAATAGTGTGGAAATAAAAGAGCATTTACCAAAGTTTCATGGCTAAGTAAAGGCAATAATCTGGCGTCAGTTGAAATGCATTCTGCACAAGCAGTTTTGCATGCAGGTATAAATGTTTAGGAAAACCGCTTGGATTTTTCTAAAATTTAGAATTTTGGTCATACAGTTTGACTTTTGTTCACATTCTGGAATGTCTTGGTCATGACAGCAGTGAGCAGGGTGCCAGGTACCTCTGTGCTAAGCTTTGTGGACGGTGTGACCTTCTCACAGCCTTGTAAGAAGAGCTTGGTCTTGTAGACATGCTCTGAGGAGGCCCTATGCTGATAAAAATCAGTTTTCAGACAGATGCACTGCTGTTTCCTTCCAGGAGTTACTTAAGCACATGGGAGATGATGACTCTCATTCTCCTTTTGTACTACGTGCAGGACAGGGTACGTAGCATCTGCAGAGGCTTAAACTTGGCTTCTGCTGCACCTGACCAGCTTGAGGTCTGTGTTTTCTGCAGAAGTCATGCTCTGCCTCCTCTCTGTTGGGGGCTTTTCTGGGCAGAGGGATGTCGTCTGTCTCTCCTGCTGGAACACTTCTACTTTAAAAAAAAAAAGAAAAGTAGGTAGGCGATTTTGAAAGTTCTTGTTTGTGAAGGAAGAATCAAGGGCTCTGCAGCATGTTTTTTTTATATTTTGAAACTAATGATGGTTTAACATAAAAGGCTGTTGCCATTGGTTCATCGAGGGTTGAAGCATAGGTCTTTTACTTTGAGTGAATGCTTTTATCAAATGGTTAAAGAGATTTATGCATCTTGTGATTTCCTTCTAAACCTGCGTCAATATTTTCTTTTTTTTAGATGAAAACTGAAAGAGCTAGTATGGGTTCAAATACAAGGATTCTTTTATTTGCTGAGGAGGGAGGGAGGGAATATTGCAGAAGTGGGATAGAAGTTGAAACACATTCCCAGTCTTAAACATACCCTGTTAATTAGTCCTAAAGGCTTTCTCCTTCATATATAGACCTTACTGCCCCATCCTTCCAAATATTTTGTAGGGCATGTGGCTTATGGCGTTAGAGGATTCCAGCTGTTACACCAAGATCTTTTTATGTATGAGAAAAGAGTTCATAGGCTTAACTGGTCTTAACTTTATTAAGTGTATCTTAATTCACTGGCAACAGAAGGACAATGTTGTGCTGTATTTTCATACTTCTGTATCCTTAGCAGATCCTTTCCCTATTGAGATGATTTTCCAAAAGTAGATTAGAGCTGCTTTGAGAGCAGATAGTGCTAGAGCAATGGTGCAAAGCAGAATAGTCTCCTACACCAGGGAAGCGCAACCATTTTATTTTAAGATGGGTAAAAGTGAGCTTTAATATATTCTTAATTATTCTGCCACAGCCAGTAAAGACAATGCTCGGAGTGGCTAAATTCTCTGCAGTGGCGGTAACACTAAATGGCAGCCTGCTGCCCATGCTTTCATTTAGCTGTGGCAATGCAGGGTGTGTAACATGACTGCATTCACTGTTCGTGTCACCGGCCTTTTCTTTCCCTTTCTAAGGAAGATAGGCAGGCAGACTCTGAATCCTCAAGTGGTCTTTGAAATCTGTTTTGTAAGCAAGAACTGAAGGGGTAAAAGAAAAAGATCCTGGATAGCAGATCCCATGGCCAGCAGCTTGGCAAACCCTTGAGAAGGAGCTTCATCTGCACTGCTGTCTTTGTGAATTTTTAACAATATGTATCTTTTTAGTCAGTTGGCCATTGTCATCCCAAACATCGTGTTGCCTCTGCCCCCGCTCAGCTTCTTCACATCTTCTCTTTTTTTTTTTTTTTCTGTTTTCCCCTTCTTAAATACATTATCGCAGAGGTGTTATCACAGGACGTTCTGCTCCCAGGCGGCTCAGCCTTGGCCAGCAGCGGGTCCACCCTAGGCCCGGCCAAGTCCACTGAACAAAGGGGAGTGACTTCTAGCAGTTTCCTACAGAAGCTACCACCTTAGACCCCCCTCACTAAACAAAACCACAAGAAGAAGTTAGTTTATTCTTCTGATAACCTATGTTGCTTTTCTCTGTGTTTTGTTCTGTTTTACAGTATTTTTTGAGGGAGTGGAATCGAGACAATATACATCCTCTAGCTTCTCCCACTGACACGGACACTCTTGAGTTACTCTGAAATGTTTTGTCTTCTTTCTCACAATCTTTTTTCCCTACCTTCTGATTAATTCTAATAATTAAACCTCTCAAATACTATATAGAATTTCTCAGAAAGCCTTTAAAAAAATATTCTGTCCATGTAGTGGCTGTTGGAGGAACAGGATTTCAGTGACAGACAAATGCGTATGAGTGGGTTTATTGGAGATGACCTTGCCACTCCATGAACAGAGCTTGATATATAATCTTCAGGAGCTCTTCAGGGTTGTAACATCTGTGTTTCCTCAGATTCAGTCCTGTTCAGAGAAAGGAGTTAGAAATGCATTGAAATATGCACAGCTGATCTCATTATACTTAGAAATCCTACAGAATCTGTAGATATGGCAAATAAAGATGTTAAACATGCTAAATTATCTAATGTTTGAGTGTAGCTTGTCATACCGGGTGTTCTTTGTCCAAGACAAGGCATATAATTTTGAGTTCAGTCTTGGGAAAGCACACCTCAAGTTTTAATCTAGTCAGAAGTCATATATTTCACAATAGCAGAGTAAGTAATTGTTATTTGAATTCCCCACTATCCATTTAATGCAATGATGATCAGCATCAATTGTTGCATATATTAGTGATTGTAATAGAGTCTTGTCAGAAGATTGTTTAAGCATTAACTAGTTTTAAAACAGATGTCTGTTTTTATGTGTTCATTTGAATTTATTTTTTGTCAGTAGCTGCAAGAAGTCATCTAGTAGCAACATGCTACTCAATTAATGTTTCTTCTGCAATCGTGCTGATAGTATTACACTACATTTTTGTAAATGTAATGGCATCTTGGTAGATAGAAGTGAAAGTCTAATGGTTTTGACTGTAGTTTAAACCATAGGTGATATTTTGATCTGGTTCAATGTATTTAAAGGCCAAAATACTGAGGTTCTGTAAACACAAAGACAAAGTATCAAAGCAATCATTTAACAGTGATTATGGATGTAAAAAAAGGAATGTATCTTATATTCATCAGGGCAGATTTTTACATCTTGAATTGCTTTTCTTACATTTTCAGCTGTAGGAGGATTTTTTTCCACTCATACTCATTTCCTTCATGGTTCCATTCATTTTTCCAGATCATTACAAATCATATAAATTTACTGCTAACACAGGTTTAAGATGAATGTACAGTACACCTGATTTGTAACTTCTATGGCATTGTAACTGTTTCAGAGCCCTGTGGCAAAGAATTGCTTGCAGCTATGGAAGTGGTGTACCAATGCTTGGGGGCAATAATTTTGCCAGAAGGTTACTTCTTAAAGAAGGAATGTTTTATATGTATCGATATATTATGTATATATATTTGGTTTCACTTTATTTCAAATTTCCTTCATGCAGTGTTGAGTTAAATAGTTTGAGGCTAGCTGAGGTTAAGAAAAGATGAAAGTTTGTGAGGATTGACAGACACAGTAAAATGATGATCAAACTGGCAACACAACTCATCTGGTGATTCACAGAGATACTATCATTAACATTATTTTGACACTAGCTGAGTACAGGTACTCTTGAGAGCAAAAGATAAAATTCTTTGCATAACTTACATATCCTGTTTCTTAAATTGTATCACTTTTTTTTTTTTTTCCTTATATCTGTCAGGCTTATTTTGTGTTTTCACAAAAGTCTTATCCTCTACTTTGCACCTGTGGCATATGGAACTTCCTGATGATCAGTAGCCATCACTAGTTCTCCATCATTGTTTTCAAACCAATTTTTCTCCTAGATAGTAGGAAACTAGTATTTTACTACAAACTTAGGATTTTTAGCTTGCTTATAGTAGTAAGAAAATAAATTTCCACAAGAAAATGTCAAAATAGTTTAATTTCTAACTTTAGCGATTAGAATTTATTGTTTGTTGTCAGTGTGAAAAAGAAAATAATGTTATTTTACCTGACAAAGATAAGCAATTTTTAAAAGGAACTTGCTTCACAAAGAAAGAGTTGTGCACTTTTACGAGTTCAGCTGGTTAAATAACAGAGATTTTTATAAACATTTTGTGCTTTGTGTATGATTGGAGAGCACTGGATGTCATGTACCTGTGTGGTAGCAAGGCTTTCGGCACTGTCTGCCACAATATTCTTGCATCCAGGTTAGGATATTGTGGTCTGGGTGACTGGACAACTAGATGAGTCAAAGTCTAGCTGGATGCTTGGGGTGGATGCACAGGCCAACAGGAGCCTTGTGAAATTCAGCAAAAACAAATGGGTAGTCCCGTATCTGGGAAGGGGTAACCCTTGCAGCTGCACAGGCTGGGGGCTGGCTGAGTGGCTGGGACCAGCTTTGCTGGAAGGAATCTGGGCATCTTGGCAGACGGCAAGAAGAGTACATGCCATCAGTGCTCCCTGGCAGCAAAGGGCCAAAACCATCTGGGGTTGTATTGATGAGAACATACTGGTCAAGTGAGGAAAATGATTGCCCCCCTCTGCTTGGTACTTGTTCAGCCACATCTGGAGCACTGTGACCTATTTTGAGTCCCCCTAATATAGGAAAGATACTGGGCAACTGCAGCAAGTTGAACTAGGGCCTACAGAGGTGGCTGGGCTGGAGCGCAGGGCCTCTCAGCAGATCTGCTGACACCCCTCCAAACCTGAATGATCCCGTGGTTCTGGTAAAAGTCATTACTGAGATGTTTAGTTTTTATACCCATGTCTCAATTTAAAGTAAAGTAAGTCTTTCTCCTTTACTCTAGTTCTTATTATCATCTTAGTAAACACTCTGCCAAAAATTACATTTTTACCTGCAGAATATTAAAACATGCAAGTCTCTTATTCATGGTGCGGAACTATATGTAAGAACTAGGTTTCAGTAAGATAATAGCATTAAAAAGAAAGTATTAAAACAATGTTGGCACAAATCTGTTACTGACAATCCTTCTCTCCAGTCTTAACAGAAGTACTGAAAGATGAATTTGATTATTTTTACTTTTATATGTAACATACAGTAAAACATGCAGGAAATCACTTCTCAGTTTTTAAAATCACATGAAATGTCTTTGAAGTGTATATGCCCAGTAAAAAGAAAGAGTAGTAGAAAAGAGATCCATATTGGCCTGAATGAAAGAGAAAGTGTGTGGCCATGACTTACTACAGAATATGTCTGAGGCAGGTAAAAACATTTTGGAGGCAGAGATGCTTGGATTTGAGATGAGTTGCTGAGGTGAACATAGACAGGATGATCTCAGAAGAAAGGAGTAGGAGCAGAAGGGCATAGATAGAAGAACCAGCACCTGCTTGAGCATATGTTCTTGTCATGGAAGAGAGAGTTTTAGCAGTCCCCTGCGATCAGGAAGGTCTCCTTAATCTTATGGTGTATTGTACTATTTTTATTTACCTGTTGTAATCGTGATAATTAAGTGTAATTGTAGAAAAATCAAATACATGAACCTGTCTAAGTACTGAGTTGGCCTTCCTTTCATTTCAGATAGTTCAGCGTACTCCCTATGCTTGCGTGGGGGTTTTTCGTGTTTAGTGGCACTATGTTTTTTGCTTTCCACTGGAGGTTTATTTTTAACTTCTGCGTACGAAGCTGAAAGTCATGATACATTGCTAGTGTTTTTATTAAGTTACCATCAGCTATGTAATTAAAAGTAATCGGAAATGAGATCTGTTGAATTCAAGCTACTTCATGTCATCGGTGTTACAGAAGTGAAGTGTATTTACGTGTTGGCACATTTCAATAAATTTAGTAGTCTGCTTTACAGCATGGCCCCATGGAGGAGTTGTTTTATCACAGCTATCAAGAGAACAAGTGACAGGAGCACTGTAGTGGTGTCCTGTGTGGCTGCAGCCTTCCACTTACGGTCTCTATAGTGATGCTTAAATAGCAGACTTCGTTTGCAAGGTGCATCTGTTCCTTTGTCAATTAAACTTATTTCTCTACCCAGCCTGAAAATCAGGAATTGGTCCTGGGTGAAGATCTAGAGATCAGTTACGAGAAACAGGAGATTCTCTTTTGGATCTATGGTAGGTTGTCCCCTTCACATTGCAGTCTTAGTTATGCAGAAAATTAGTGCATCCCAATAAATAGGTAAGAAAAGTATCTTTAGGCTTAAAACTAAAGTTTTAACAAAACTCCAGAAACTGAAAGCAAGAGCAAAAATGCTAATTGGTTAAAGCATTTACAACATCAGTCAATCTCTAAAAATCAGCCTTTAACCGAGTTTCATATTAGAGTATCTACTTGAGTGACTAAGCAGATGGCACACATTTCGGGACCAAAATCACAAAGACTGCTTACACCACACAGCCAGTTTTATCAATTCAAGCAGAGGTTGGCAGCCGGAGAGGTGCAGTAATCAAATGACCTGCAGGAAGATTCAGCCTGGAGCACAGAATGCCTCTGTTTCATTCACCACATTATTTGTGTTTTCTTCATCTGAAGTAGAATTGATCCCAAGTTGCAAAATTTTGATGCTAAGTACAGTAAATACCAGATTTTGAGTACAGAGTTTGGATATCTTTTTCATTTTTAAGACAAACCAAACAGTTAAACTTCCTTTTTGTACGATAATCTGAATATGACAAGCAGAAGAAAATATTTGCTTTTATACTCTAAAATTGTGAGAGGTTTGTTATTACATCTTATTTCTTTATTACATACTTATTTTTGTACAGAAGCTCTTTAAGTAAGAAGATGCACTGTCCTTTTCAGATATTCAGATCCACCTGTTTACTATTCTCTGCCATGATCATCCGGTTCCTGGAAGGGTGAAATTCAGCTGGGATGATAGCATTTGTGCCATGTAGTACCAGATTCATCAGGTTTGATTGTTGTTTGGCTAGAGACACTCACGTAGATGGCTGACTGTATGTGATTAGAGCAAGTACAGAATCTTGAAGAGACAAATAACCAGCTTCTACAAAAATTAAATAATTGGGTTTCATTTTTAATCCTTTCTGCTGCACTTGTGATATGAAGTGCCAAAGTGGTCAGATTTGTTTCTTCAATATCTTTTCTATAAGCAAATATTTATAATCTTTTTAATTAAAATTAATAAATATTAATTATATTGATTACTATATAAATAGCAAAATAGAAAAATAATTTAATTAATAAAAATTAAAATGAAAAAATCTTCTAGAATTAGTCTCTCCTTTGGCTTGTCTTGTTTTAATATGTAGCCATTTCTTAGAGTAGGGAGCAAGCTACTTAGCATCTTATCTCAGAAAACTCTGAAAACTCAAGTTTGTGAAAACAAAGAAAAAAATATGTAAAATACATTTGTCATTTATACATGTAAGCGTTCCCCAATGCATTTGCTTTTTAAATATGCTTTTTGCCATCTTGTTTATTACAACCAAACAAAATTCTGAGTCATTACCTCTGTTGGCTCTGGAGAAGCAATCATTCAGCCTAGAATTGCTTTCTGCTTGCAGTCTTTCAGCTTTTGAAAAAGAAACTGAGTAAAATGCAAAAATAATTATCTCTCACGTGCATATGTGTCTGTGATTCAAAGACATTAGCCTTTAGGCCCTATGGTTTTGGCGAAGAGTGAAACTGAAAAGGCCAGTTTCAGTGGGTTGATTATTTCTAATGTTGCGCAGCATCTGATGCTTTTAAGACACTTTAAGCTGTGATTAAAGACACATTTTTGCTATCCTGTCTCATGGTTGTGCGTGGGATGTTCCTCCTGCTACACTGCTAAATGCCGTTAAAGCAATCGGGTTGCATACTCAAGAGTTAGAAGCTTGTTGTCATCCTGTTTAGCACAAGGCTGACTCTGGTCTGATGAAGCTTATCTCCCTTGATGTCCTGTCTGAACCAGCAGAATGACCAGGTTTAAGTTTCTAAATGCCCTTTTTTTAATGTCTATAAAGTACTAGCAAACTCTGCATTGAGTCAGGCTTGGGAGAAGCATTTTACCAGTAATAGGCTGGCACTATTTTAATGAAGCTTCATTTTTTAAAGACTGGGGATGTAAAACAGTGTTGGTGGTAGATTTTGAAGGCACTAATGTGAGGTACATGCTAGGATCCAGTTCAGTTCCCATGTTCCTTCCACACCTGCCCACCATTTGCCTCTTTGAAAACTCTCTGCAGCTTCTAAATGCACAACCAGACATGTTGTTACTGGCTGAGGAAGATTGTTCCATAGCTGCAGACAGATCTGAGTACTGTTGTGTACAACACATTTTTATAATAATTATTGTAAGATTTTGCTTTTGTACAGACTGCTGTTAGTAAACAGGAAGCTTTACATACTTAGTCACAAGTAAAGTAATTAAAGTTTCACTTCTGATACTTCTGAAACTTCTGAAAGTCACATTCTTAAAGGGTTATGTTTATTATTTCCATTTCCTTTCTGTTTGGACAATCAATCTGCAAAGTAATCACTAAGCCAGTCAAATATTCAGTGTAGGGCTGACTTGATGAGGCAAATTGGATACCGCAAGAGGTAAGAATTTAAAGGGAGAGACTGTTCCTTGATTTGGCTGAGGAGGTTGACGGCAGATTTCTAGCATTTGCAGACATCGTGCCTTCTTGTTAGGGTTAAAGCTTGAACTAAGAACTTTAGTTGGCCAGCTTTTCTTCAGCACTGCGTTAAATAAGATCTCAGTCATAGAATCATAGAGTAGTTTGGGTTGGAAGGGACCTTTAAAGGTCATCTACTCCAACCCCCCTGCAAGAAGCAGGGACATCTCCAACGAGATCAGGTTGCTCAGAGCCTCATCCAGACTGGCCTTGAATGTTTCCAGGGATGGGGCATCAACCACCTCTCTGGGCAACCTCTTCCAGTGTTCCACCACTCTCAGTGTAAAAAAAATTTTCCTAATCTGAATCTACCTCCCTTTGTTTTAAAACCACTATCCCTCATCCCATCACAACGGGCCCTGATAAAGAGTTTCTCCCCATCTTTTTTATAAGCCCACTTTAGGTACTGGAGGACTGCTCTAAGGTCTCCCCGGAGCCTCCTCTTCTCCAGGCTGAACAGCCCCAGCTCTCTTAGCCTGTCCTCATAGGAAAGGTGCTCCAGCCCTCTGATCATCTTCGTGGCCCTCCTCTGGACTTGCTCCAGTTGGTCCATAGCCTTCTTATGTTGGGGGCTCCAGAGCTGGACACAGTACTCCAGGTGGGGTCTTCACATGAGCGGAGTAGAGGGGCAGAATCCCCTCCCTTGACTTGCTGGCCACGCTCCTCTTGATGCAGCCCAGGATGACTGATGGCTTGCATTGAGTTTCTCAGCTACCAGCATATCCAAGTTCTCCTTGGAGATGCTCTCATTCCATTCACCACCCAACCTGCGTTTGTGCCTGGGATTGCCCTGACCCATGTGCAGGACCTTGCACTTGATCTTGTTGAACTTCATGAGGTTTGCACCGGTCCACCTCTCCTTTTCTTCTAGGTGTAATAAAGGTGTAACAAAACAGTGTCATCATTTATGATCTCAGTTTAGTGAGAAGAAGGAAACTTCTGTCTTTTTAAAGTGTAAAATGAATGCATAAATGAGTTTACAGGATTTATTCACATGAAGTTGTATGAGAGTTTATTAATGTACCTTTTCTCTCTTTGCAGCTATTGGCTGACAAACAAGGTCCACATTAAACGACCCAGCACTGGTCTCCTCATGTATACGCTGGCTACCAGATTTTGTGATGAAATTCACCTGTATGGATTTTGGCCATTCCCAAAGGATTTACATGGAAAACCAGTCAAGTATCATTATTATGATGATCTGAAGTATCGGTACTTTTCTAATGCCAGTCCTCATAGGATGCCATTAGAGTTTAAAACGTTGTATGTATTACATAACAGAGGAGCACTTAAATTAACAACAGGAAAATGCATACAGCAATAAAGCACATGCAAAGTACAAGAACAAGTACAGAATACACACTTCATCATAAAGATGTTGTGGAATGGCAATGGGATCCCAGTGAGGATATGTTTCAATACCCACTAAGCCATCGGAAAAAGGAATTTTATCAGAAGTACATAACCAGCTATTATACCTGTAAAGTGCTATAAAACTAAGCTATCTTGATTGCAAGGGTTCGAGTAAGTGCCACTTTCACTAAGAACAAAGCTTGAATGTATACTCAGTAGTGTTTACAGGATCCAGTGATACATTCATCATGAATTAAAGAAGAAAAATACAGCCTGCTTACTGTTGACTTGCCACTGTGGTCAGACAGCCCACAGAAGAAATCTCCAGTGGATGGAATATTTTCTTGAGCAAATAAACCAGGTTTTGGCAGAAAACATCATGATGGAATAGAGTAGAGAAAGTGAAGTCCATAAGATCAAACAAATCAGTAAATGCCTTCAGTCAGAGGACGGTTTCTGATGTTGTATTATAACCTCAGCTTTTGTTGCTGTTTTTCTTACTGGTGTTGGTAGGGTTTTGTTGCTTTTGAGTATTGGAGCCCTTAAAGGATTTTGAGGATGTTATGAATAATTAAAAGTGTATATCTTACAGAATGGTCTTAGGAAAAAAAATCGTAAGGGTGAGAGGGTGGAGGGAAACATCAAATATTTTATCAGTTGTTATTGTGTTGAATCCTGCTGTCACACAGTCCTTAATGTCGCAACTGTTTTTCTATCTACTGCTGTCAATACCCACTGCATGGAACCACTCAGAGGTCATTTTGATCCATTTTTAATGAGAAGTTTATTTGTCATGTTCAGATTTGTAGATGTACGAGAAGGTGCCCTTATTTTTGGTACCAAAGATTACCCTTCTACACATTTTTTCCTTTCCTTGAAGAAATGGTGTAGATTTAGTATGTTTTTTTGCTGCTGAAGGGAACATGTTCTTTATGTTACTTAAATTTTTGAATTAAGCATCTCAAAGCAAAGCCTCTTTACTGACTTTGCATGTAGAATTTCAATCTTCAGAAAAGTGTGCAGGAGTAAAGAAATTATTTCATACATTCATATATATAAATACACAATTTTTATTCCTAAATGAAAGTAAAACACAAATCTAAGGGAACTCAGGTGACACTGGAACACATCTGAAGGAAAAAAAAACACCCAGCCAATTAAATGGAAAATAAAAGAACTCTAGATCAGAAAGTTCTTTTAAAACCTAAATTTCTGATGGTGTTGGATGATATCTCTTTCTAATATGCCTCTTTTGTATCAGTTTGATGTTCTGATATGCAATTGACTGAAATAACACAGAGTTGCATTTTCTCACAGTGATTTTTCTAAGCATCAATCTTGTTTATCGACAAACCCAAGAATTCTTTCACTCTCTTCTTTCAAAAAAGAGAACAAGAAATTAAGAGGAGGGTAGGACAAGGTGGAGTGTCAGTGTAGCATATATTAAGATACAAAATCTGTCTGCATATGCTATATGGTAGCGCTAATGGAGCAGATAAATGAAGAACGCCGTGGTTCTGCAATTTTCATGTCAGGCTAGGCTAAAGATGAGGCATACAGTTACAATATATGGGTATTTTCTTGTTATGTTTTCAGCTCTACAGTAGGTCCTCCTCTCCAAACATGATATTTGGTGTATGTATTGAATTTTGAACTAGCTTGTGCAGTTTCATATGTAGCACAACCCTCAGAAACATTTACTAGGTAAAAGTGCCATCTACTACCCGTTTTTCCTCTTAAGTTTACGTGTATTTCATCGTGCATGACTAGAGATTATGCAAATATAGTAGCAAAATCACTGACTTGCAGACAGTTTTGCCAAAAGTTGATGGGAAATAAAAAGTCCTTCTGCTGTATCTAAGATAGAATAGCATCTTTCCTTTTTCACCTGTCTCTCCTACTCAGGACAGTTTACTTTGGCTATATGGTAAGGTGTGGGATGTGGTCCTAACATGATCACCACTGAAACTAAGGCATCACAAGGAACAAAACAGCAGTACAGACTGGAATGTGTTTAATTTGTTGTTGGTAAGCCAGAAGGTATTATTTGTACACTATGTAAACTTGCAGTTTAAGACAAGGTTATTTCCTTGATGAAAGGTGGGCATATTCCTATTCTTTCAGTTAGAGTTTTGCTGCTGTTGATCTTTTAAAACATATTTCATGTACATTGACAAGATTTCTGTTGAGATAAAGAATTCCCACGTGCCAGTCTCACAGAAGCTCAGAGAAGCATCTGTTTAGCTTCATCTTTTCTTCTGGGAGTGTCTTCTTTTCTTCTCTCTAGTGTCAAGCCATCAACAAAAATGGAATTCAAGTAGACCGAAATATTAACTCACAGGTGATATTTTTTACCTCAGGGAAGGTTTTCATACGTGAATTGATTATTTCTCTGAGAGCAAAGTAGATGGAGACACTGTAATTCCTGTGATAGAAGAAAAAAATCAGTTGTGTAATTGAATAAGTGAAAACAGTGAGCTGTAAATAGGAAGACAGATGAGAAAGTTTGTCTTTGGAAGTCAGCAGATGAAGAAAATTTGGCCTGAGCCTGTCTTGCACACTTTACATTTGATTCTCTGTAAGTGAAGTTTACTTTAGTACACAAGCTATGGAGTCCACATTTTTACCCCATCCCTGAATCTGGTAAAACAGGGTGATACAGAGAGGGTTTCTGTGACTTGGTTTGGCACAAGACATGACAATAGCATCTACTTCCAACACAATGGAGTTTGCCCGTACCTTCTCAAAACTAGGCCTTAACCCCATCATTTGTCAGGCTTTCCACCTTCAATACTGCACACTTACGGCACCATGAAGCATGATTTCATGGCTTTCTACCATCATCCACACTCATTCGTCTCATAGTACCCTCCCCTCAAACTGGCAGCTAGTGTCTCCGTACCAAAAGCAGAGGACTCCTCGCTAACCTATCTCCTGTCTCACCTGCCTCAGCTTTATCCTGAGCTGAAGTGTGATGCAGTGAGTGGTAGGTTTCAAACCATCCTCTGAGGCAAGTAGCAGTTGTAATCTTTGACCATGCAGGTTTTCCCAAGCACTAGCAGTCATTTTACTCTATTGCTTTTGTGTAAGATCTGTGCCCATGTGGAGCCCAAAGCTTCTGGGGCTCCCTGGTGTGTGGTTTGTTGTGCTGCGCATTGTCTGGTTTGAGGTGGTTTGTGACTACTGGTTAGTTACTGGTTACTCTACGGTGACCTGAGGTGGGATATGCCCAGTTCTTTTCGGTTGCGTGGCACTGCTGGGAAGCTGTAGCAGTGAACACATGGCAGACACCCTTTCATACCTTTCCATTGCACATCTTATACCTTCCCTTATTCCTATAGAATAGGAGACGTAGCCACAAAGGCTTAGCTGCTGTATAAGCACTTCAAGGTGGAATAAATTTCACTTTGTGGTCCTTCACTGGGCAGCAGTCAACAGCTCAAGTCTTCATAGCTACCTGGGGTGATTTCTGTTGTTTCTATACATACACACCTCCTGTGCTGCCTACAGCACAGATGATACAAACAAGGTTTATTATAATTACTACTTTTATCATCCAACACTAATACGATGTAGGTAGGATAAAAAGAAGGAGGATCCCTAGTATTGTAATGATATCTGCCTTGGTGAGAAACAACTGAGGAATGACCATCAGTTCAGTGTACCTCAAATTTATCCTCACATCTTTCATTTCAGTTGCGCTGTGGTTCCTAAATGTATGTTAAAAATAAGTACTGGGAGCTACATCAAGACAGCAGACAGGGCATATTTTTTCTGAATCTTACAGCAGCTTTACATTGAACAACATGATTTCATTCAGATAAATTTATTGTAAATTGTTTATTAATGTACATGTTAATGTTTCTAATGTTATTGTGGCAGAGAGTCTTTCATATTTCATAAAAATAATAGATAAATATGTTCCATTGTTAAGTTTTCAGCTTTGGGACAGTTCTCTCTCTCCACAGCTCTGAGCCACTCTCCAGATCAACTGAACCTTTCAAACCATGGCTGGTTTGCACAATCCAGTATGTGATAAAGACTGTACCATTCTTCTGTTAAACAATATAATCAACATGTGCTTGAGGTCAGCACCTTCTCTCCAGTTGACTGCAATTTGAAGAAAAACAGGTGTGGGTTCAGTACCTTTTTTTAGTGTTTGATCTAGCAAAGTGCTGAGCACTCTTTACAGTGACTTTCCTGGGAGACACATGTCCAGGATTTAGATGGGGATCTAGATTAGCATATTTCAGGATATAACTCTGAAATTGCACATTATTTATTTTTAAGAGCACTGTTAACTTTGTGTAGGGAAAAGCACAATTGTTCTAAATGTAGATAAAATAGAGTAAGAGCGTTTACAGAGAGCTTCATTCCTGCACAGTACTATTGCTACTGAGCGTATGTAATACAATTTCTGTGGATTAAAGTATTGATATGTATTCTGTCGGGATTGTCATGTTTGATGCTGTTAATATTATTTCAAGTACCGCTATGGGGATTGTTTTTTATTTGTATAATTGTAAAATAAAGGTTTTTTTCATTTTTTCGGCTATATTCTGTTCCATATTCCTTTGTAAGACAGTTATAAGATAGTATTTTTCAATTCTGTGCTAACTGTAAGGATATGTGGAAGCAGAGTGCCTGCTCATTTAAGATGTCTGGTCAAGGACTTTCTCATCACAAAAAGGGATATTAAGGAAAGGAGGAAGCCATAAACAGGAACACAGAGAGATACAAACCTGACCGAAAAATTATAAGGGAGGAAGCAATGAGAAAGCAAACCGATCAGTTGCACTAAGTGGTAAGGGTATGTGGAGTGTAGGAATGTTTATTCCAGTAAAAATGATCTGATCGAGGACCTTGTCAAATGGGATACTAAGGAGAAGGGGGAAGCAATAAAGTATATGGAGACACAGACCTGGCAGGCAGATTGTAATGAAGGCGAAGACAAGAAGCCAGCCTGATCAGTCACACGAACAGAAGAGCTATCAAGAAACTGCAGGGAAACAGGACTTTGCAACTGTGAAGGGTGCAGAATGGAGGGCCTGGGATGTTGGAGGGGAGTCGGTGGGACTGTACAAACTGAAGAAGCAATGTGCAGAGGAGGAAGGAAAAAGGAATACACAGTCGCGTGTTAACTGTGGCCAGTCAGTACGCTTGTCTGGCCGAGCCCTGGGCCTGATTGCCAGAGTCTGTCTGAACTCCCCATTAAATCTTTCCTTAACGACCTCTCCCCATAATCGCGCTCTCCATTCCATGTGTGAGTGCTGCAAGGACTCAGTGCGGCTGGTGGGGGACCATTGTGAGAGGACTGGGTGCCAGCTGCCGGAGTCGGACTGCGGATGGGGGTGCCCCTGGCCTGTGGTGTCGGCTGCTGGAGTGAGTCAGGGGTCAGTCACTCTACAGCTACCTGAAAGGAGATGGTAGCAAGGTGGGTGTTGGTGTCTTTTCCCAAGTGAAGGGATGAGAAAAAGGCCTCAAGTTGCAGTAGGAGTGGTTTAGATTGGATATTAGGAAAAAAATTATTTACCAAAAGGGTTGTCAAGCACTGGAACAGGCTGTCCAGGAAAGTGGTCATGTCACCATCCCTGGAGGTACCTAAAAGACGGGCAGATTGGTGCTTGGGGAGATGGCTTAGTGGTGGGCTTGGCAGTGTTGGGTTTACGGTTGGACTCAAAGCTCTTCAAGGTCTTCTCCAGCCTAAATGATTCTATGATTCAGCATCTGGAGTAAGTGGGGGCCTTTACCTCCAGCCATGGCATGGGAACGGCGTGTGTTCCCAGCTACAGCTGTGGGGTCACCAGCCTGAGTGAGGCGAGTGAGGGGCTCAGCGCCCGTGGCTGGAGCAGGAGTGTGGGTCACCGCCCATGAGCCTGGTGCGCCGGGGCGTGCGCGGGTAGCGACCATGACACTTCGAGCTGGACCAGCTGGTGCAGCAGGGACCCCTGGGGTGGGGGGTCCCCGTGTGCGCGGCACCAGCGCCCTCCAGCCTCTGCTGCCCCTGGGGAGTGGGGGCCGGGCTGGACCCCTCTGCTGCTGCTGCTGGGCCTCTGCTGTGGGGTCCGGGGGGGAGTGCGAGGGGCTGCGCCGTGCCGGAGCCCCTCACGGGCCGTGTCCGTGGCCTCTGTGGGTGTGGCGTTTCTTTACGAGTTAAACCTGCAAAGGGGAAAAGGTCAGCAGGGTCTCTCAGCCTGGGCAGAGGCTCCGGATCCGTAGACACCGGCCTGGGGTCCATCAGCCAGGCTGGAGGGGTCCTGGTTGGGACCAGGAGGGGGCCGCTCATGATGCTCCGTTGATAAAATCTGTTACAAAATGTTTGCAGTGGTTCACATGAGAGCAAACTTACCCAGTGAGGACCAGAATTAGTCTCTCTATACACTTCAGAATTCAAAAGAAAATGAAAACAAAAATAGCTTGTAGAAACCAGGTGCAATACTGCAAAAGCCATACACTTTCGCTTTAAAGCCTATCAAATCAATCAGTATCACGTTTCGATCAATAACCGATTTCTAAACCTTTACCAGTCATGCTGCAAAAGCAGATACACAGCTCCACCCTGGTTATAGAAGTGAGGAAAAATCCTCAACCTTTTCCATAATAAATTTTCCATAATAAATTTGATATTTTCATTCTATAATCGCAGATTCAGCCTTCACACACTGATGGAGCTTGTGTTACTTGAAAAATGCTACGACAGTCAGTATTTTTGCTGAGCTGTGTTTTTTTTTCATGGCACAGGCGCAAAAGGCCGTATTTTGCTGAATCCTGCTTATAGCACTGTAATATTAATTAGATTATTTTAAACGACTATCCATTTTTATTGGGATAGTGCTGTCTTTTGATTACTTACTGCAGCAAAAGTATAAGCATATAAGTCATAATCAGTAACTGTGTCCATGAAAAATTCTTGCTCTGCAATGAAGATCTGCTTACACTGGCAATATTCAGCTCTGCTTTCTCTTGAAGCCTTTTACAGTGGCCTTGTAAGCCCCAACTTTCTGTATTCAGTTTGTGCCTTCTTATTTTCTGTTTGTCTTTCATGTCCCAAAATAAATACATAATTAAATCAGGAGAAGTTTTTTTTCCGCTTTCTTGTTGCAAAACTCCTGGTTTCCTCACAGTCATTCCATGTTCTCTAGACTGTTGTAAACATACTCTGGGTCTTCTCACCTTTTGCACTCATTTTACATTGCTAAAATTTGAGTGGGAATAGTGGAGTTCATTCTATTCAGTGCAAAGTGTGTTTAAAATAAAATAGTATTTAGTCTTTTGAAAGAGTGAAAGAAAAGCAGTCTATAGGCATATGTCAGATATTACCTCTGCATCAAAGACTTGGAGCAGAAATGCAGTCTTCACTGTGCTGCTATTAAAGCTGCTGTCTAGAATTAGACGGGAGGTTTGTCCCCTTTCTCCCTTACGGCCTAGCATCTCTTGTGGTTCACAAAGGAACATCCAGTTTTGAAGAGCCAGGGGACATCTCATGACTCTTCTCCATTCTGAGAGGCTATGTGAAACTGAATTTCTCTCCCAAAGTGGAAAATGAAAAAGCTTGCCCAAAATACAACTCCTATAAAGCTCAAGCAAACATTACAAACAAAACATTTACAGTCAAGAATGGCAGACTGCTGTACTAGGACTCCAAATCCCAAAACTGCACATATGGACATTTCCAAATATAATGTAAAATATTTTCAGTCTCTCAGCTCTTTGTTTGCTCAAGAGAAAAATAAATATAAAAATACTTTATTTTGCCTATGCTATAGCACTCTTGATTGTATCTGTGGATGAACCCAGATTTTTGTGTTTCAAAAAACAATCCTTCCAATTCTTCCAGAATAGCTTAAATGAGACTGTTGTATTTCTCCTTAGAACTAGACTATTTTGTAGATCATTATTATTAATGGATTTTTTTTCTTCTGTTTCCTGTGTTTGAACATCTCTGAGTGTTACTATTATTTCAATGTGCGGATAACAGAGAGAGAACAATTGTGAATCTACTAAAGGAAAGTTTGACTCCTGCCTTTAAACATAGTCCCTCTCTAACAGACACTCAAAGGCATTACTGGAAATCTCCCTGCCAAAAGGATGCCTATTAACACACTGGGATGCTATCCAGGAGTCAAGGCCCAGACCAATGTAAAGCTGGGAAAGTAATTAGTTCCAGTGTCAGAATGGGCAGAGAGAGTCAGCCAAGGCCCTGACTGCCTGAAAATACACTCTGTATACAGAAGTAATCCTTCCAAATAGTCACCATCATCCTTAATGTTAATGTATATCTCTAATAAATGCATTAAGGAGATGTATGCTTTTCATAGTTAGCCTTCCTGCCTCAAGTTATTAAATAATCAGTCAATTTCTGAAATCCTGACAAAGGGAAATCGTGCTCATGAAGTTTTTTGCCAGTACAGAAGAGCTGGAGTGGGCTTTTTCCCTGGATTGTAGCAGTAGGCAGGTGCAAGCTCTGTATTTACTGGTGCACACCTTTTTTCAAATAATACCTTAACAAAAAAATCTTCTTGATGAGCTAGATGTGCTGTCCAGATAGTGTTTCTAAGACTTCTTGGCTTCCTTATTACCTCATGAATATTATTCTCAGTAGTTTCTGTTCCTTTCAGAGATTGAGAGCTGCTATCAAATCCGACTAATCTGTCTGCTTTTGCTATCAGGTTTCTCAGACCCACCTTCATGACTCAGCAGCTGTTCTGGGACATTCAAATCCTTGGCTCCATCCACTGCTTTGTTGCACTAACGAAAACCAGCTTCAGGTCCAGTAAGTTCAAGAACAGTGTCTAAGCATCCAGTTCCCACATTGTTTTTCTATGTATAGTCCTCTGACTGCAGGAAAACAAGAGTCAAAGGTTAATGACATTATGATATATGAAGATAGAAAGGAAAAAAAAAAAAAAACAGTAACAAAATAAGAGCAGATGCTTTCAAATGTCCCCCTCCTGAACCCCGAGTTGAGCAGCCTTCGTCTTTTCCTTTCCGGGCTGTCAATTTGCTCTCCAAATTTCTGTTCTTTCTCCTGCTGAATTGTTGGCAAGTGAAAGCTGAGTCCTAAATCCATGCGTGAAGACAGCCTGATGCAGTGTTATGTAGCAATGCACCAGCCTGAAAAAGGAATAGCTGTTGTAGTATGATACTCCATGTGGATGAATTGCTTCTTTTAGAAGAAGGATGGAGTAGCCTGGGCTGTGCATCGTGGTAATGCTCTCTGCTCTATTTCTACACCGAAGAGAAGAGTGTTGTGTGATACACGAACAGCGCTCAGTGCTGTAATAGCTCTGAATCTCAACTCATCCTATGAGTAGTACATGTAAAGCCTGATTTTACACAAAGTTCTGTCCTGAGATAACCTCAGCTCCTCCCATGCCAGCTACATCACTGCTTTTCCACTTTTCCACTTCCAGTGTTTTCCAAAGTGTTCTCACTGAGCTGCTTCCTCTTCCAATAATCCCATATCCCTCCAGTATCCACTACTGCAGCAGGGAACAGAAGACCTGTTTTGCAAAGGCAGGAGAAGCTCACAAGCCCAAGTAAAGGTGCCTGCGATGCCAATTTGCAGCTGGGCAAGGGCTAATATGCCCATGCTAATAAACCTATATACCATTTAGGGAGTCAGCTGTTGATGCTGAAGGAGTTCAGAGTGCTACTTATCTTTCCTGCAGCAGCAAAAGTGGTGTTCACTCTCTTGCTCCTTGTAACTTACTGATTTTAACAAAGTTTTAGGAATTTAAAGTGTCTAAGACAGCTACTCTTCTAGCAAATGTGGCTGAATTCAGTCAAGAGATTAGTACAGAGTCACAGAATTGCTTAGCTTGGAAGGGACCTCTTGAGATCATGCAGTCCAAATCCTGCTGCTCAAGATATGTCAGCTGGAGCAGTTTGCCCAGGACTATATCCAGTTGAGTCCTGAAAGACTCCAATGATGGAGACTCCACAACCTCTGTGGTTGTGCTATTTAACCAGCCTTACAGCAAAAAAAAAAAAAAAAATTTCTTGTGTGCATATGGAATTTCCAGTTTTTAATTTGCACTCTTTGCCTCTGGTCCTGTCAGCATGCACCACTGAGAAGAGCCTGGATCCCTCTTCATTCCCAGCCATCACATATTTATACACGTTGATGAGACCTCCTTGAGCCTTCTGGAAGCTGAACAGTCCCAGCTCTTTCAGTCTTTCCTCACATGAAAGGTGCTTCAGTCCTTTCTTCTTTGTGCGTCTGTGCTGGACTCGTTGGTCGAGTTGTTAGTATCGGCGGACAGACAAGCAGTGACATCATATAAGCCTTACCGCGTTATCAAATCAGACTGAAGTGAGTGGCAGGTAAAGACTGAGCTGTGTGACTGTAGACAGGACGGAAAAATACCTGAAGAGAATTCAGGTATTTATTTTCTCTGTAAAAGTAAATCCTACTTCTCAGTCTCTACTAGTACTGCTATTGTTTGAAACCCCTCACTGGGGCTACCAGTCGTGAAACGAAGCCAGGTGAGCAGAAATCCAGTTCGTATTCCTGCTCTTTCAGTTTTAGTAGTTTCTTAGCTGGAACATATGACTGAGTCTGGAAAGATGATGCATAATTCCTGATAAGGTCAAGAACTAGACGTGAGTTACCATGCAGGACAGGAGAATTTTGTTCCTAGATTCTTGTGATTTACTAGGCCAGATTATAGTTGTTGGCCTTAACTTGGATTCTAGCTTGAATAGATATTTAGGCAACTATGTTGAAGCAAGTGACTGTAGACACACTTCTGTGTTTGTTGCTTTCATATTTTGGAAAGGGTGTCAATTAATGGATAAGCTATTAAAAACCTATGGCTTTGTTTTGATCTTTTTTTTTTTTTTTTTTTT
>WHYT01017666.1:187047-207086 GCA_009806455.1 Tetrax tetrax
TACACACATGTAGTTTCTGGGTTTTCTTCAGTGCTATGCTCATCCTTCATCTGCTCCTTTTGGTCCTAATGTCAGTGTGGTCTTTTTCATGGTTCATGGTGAATTATGGGGAGTTGTAAGCATCCAGAGACCTTTGCCAGAAGGAATGTGATGTTCATATTGGTCATTTCTTTCCCACTCTAGCATTCACTTGAGGTAATTTTTATGTTTGCTAACATATCTTTATATCTTGCTTTTTCTTCATTAGTCTGCAACACTTTGTTACACTCAAATTTACAATATACATACTTTAGATGCCTTTGTGTATGTTGGACACCATTTCTTTGTTACCTAAAATCAGATTTTACTTCCAGCTACAAGTCTACATTTTTTAACTGGTTACTGGTGAGTTGTTTATTGCTGTGCATCTCCAGGAACAAGCTTGTGCCTTATCTCTCAACCCACTGTCCTATGCCATGTCCTGTGCCTCCACTTTGCAAAGCTTCTGCTGTTGTACTAGAACTGTGTATCATAGAATCATGAAATGGTTTGGGTTGGAAGGGACCTTTAAAGGTCATCTAGTCCAACCCCACTTCAAGGAGCAGGGACATCTTCAACAGGATCAGGTTGCTCAGAGCTCCATCCAACCTGGCCTTGAATCAGAATAGTATCTCATGCTACGTACGATGACTACTTTTTACCATCAATACAAAAAATATTGCTGTGTCATACAAACGCAAATAATAGTTAGAACAAATTGGCCATAAACTGCTGGTCAGTTAGAGGAATTGCTGTCACAGGTAAACCAGGCAAAAAAACCCAACTGCAGGCAGGTCAAGAAAACTCAGACAGAACAAGGCTGTGACAAGCCTCAGTTGTGAGGCCTTGCAGACAGTGTGAAATGTATGTCCTGTTGCTAGCCATGGCGATAGGGTTTTACAAGGCTGCATGGTTACACACAGGACTGGTAGTGAGCACGGCTGTGAGCTTAACAGTAGCCTATGGAATCCCACCTCTAACGAACTGCTGACCTAACATTTGTGAAGTAGTTTATCTTCCTACTTTTCTTCCCAGAAATTTCATCTTAGAACTGGAAGAACAAGTCATCTGAATGCCTCTCAAAGCTGTATTCGTTGAAATCAATGTAAGGTGGGTAGGGGAAGGAAGTTTAGCATTTCAACTTAATGTAAAATTTCCAATAAATCTGTATAAAGAAAAATTTCTCCAGAGACATCTCCAGAGCTGTCTAAGTAGTATGTATTCTGTTTGTTACGCAGTGTGGATCTGTACCCAGTAGGAAGGTAAGATGCAATGAGTTGGTTTTGGCTGCCCTACTTCAGGATTGTAAACATACACTCTGGCCATTTATGCGTGTTTTAGATAAAATCTATGTACTTTTTTTTTTCAGATTTTAGAACAGAACTGACTTTCAGCACAACCTATACAAAAACCCAATTGAGTAATATATTTAAATATTTGAAATCCAATAGAAAGGGAGCTCCTTAGTGAAATGCTACTTTAATTTTTAAAGAACTGTAAAATATCAGCTTCTTCAGCATGCTTCTCATTTGTCTGAGTATTTAAAGAGCACAGTTACAAACCAAGACTCACTATTAACTGAATACCAAAAAATGGAGGTGTGGAGTGTATTTGTGTGTATTGTTAAAACTATGATTGTAAAACCTCATTTTAGACATGAGTAAGTCAGGGAAGATGGGGGCAGGGAAGATGTACACTTTTGATTGCTTTTCAAGAAACAATGCAAATTGACAAACAAAAGGTAAAAATATAGTCCTTATGTGTTCCATATATTTTTAGCATTTATCACTGAGGAAAATGTAACTTCTCCTTTCATTCTGAAAATCTTACAAAAAAGAAAAAGGTACTTAATGGATCTCTCATGTGAAATCATATTTTGTGTTTGTAGTTCCACAAGCTTTGTTGCTGAAGAGCAGATAACATTTATATCATAATATTTCTAACTCATTATCTTAAATCACTAAGGTAATGTGAACATAATTGGCCTGCATATACTTTTTTCTCCAAAATTATTCGGCTATTTCATACCACTTTTTCGTCAACATGTTTTGTCGGTTTTTCTATAAAATATGCATGGAATGTTTATGCAAATTTTCAGAATGCAATCACTTTCAAATGTATATAATTTAATGGGATGGCTGCAGCTCTGGCATCTTTAGTTTGTTTGATAAAAGAGACAGACTGCAAAGCTGGATCCGTTTCTGTGTTCCCTGATCCATGCAGTGGCCCCTCAGCAATATTAAAATAGTCTTTGAGCTCAGTTGAGCTGAGCTCAAGTGGCCTTGAGAGACCTATCAATCACCAACAGTTACAAGAGAAGAAATCCTGTGTTCTGTGGTCACTCTGTCTGCAGAAAACAGCCTGGAAAGCACTGTGGAAAACCCAACATCTGATTATTTTTTTTTCTGATGTCAGCCAAACATAATAGAGAGCTATAACCAAGGTAGCTGTATGCAGAGACCTAGGCAGATCCTAGCAAAATTATTGATTCCTCTATGTACAGTGTTTCTTTGGACATGGATGCATTTACAGGGTTAATCTTCTGAAAAGTGCCTAGATGAGGACTGCAGGAGTAAACATTGGTGGCATCAAATACCCTGAAGCTAACATGGTGCTTGACAGATGAATGTGTAATTGATTTATAGCCACAAGCATTCAAGTAGTTTTCAAAATAACCATATTTTCTAGTAAGAATCACAGAAATGCATCACGACTAGATACGTCTTACTGCTTGAGTGAAAAGACTTAGTTCTTAGCAATATTTTAAAAAAAATTTACATTCCTCCTGGCTGAAAATTTGGCTGAAATAACATATAGCAAAACAGATGAAAGGTTAATCTGATGTGGGGTTTATTTTGTGCTTTAAACTTTTCTGGTCAGCATGATGCAAGATCCGAGTGATAGGATGCTGTCATAGCTTCTATTGTACCACCACACCCTTTTCCTTTCCCCTGCCAGTAACAGAGAAGAGGAAGTTAAAGCAATGCTGAGCTGATAAGCTTCAGCCAGCAAAAAGAGCTTTATTGCCTGAGCAACCTGTGTCTCTGGCATCCTGGCCGCTTCAGAGGCTACTGTGATGGATCGACATGGAGAGCAGTAGCGCAGTTGTATTTGGGAAGACTTCTTCCCAGAATAGCCTGTGGAGCATCTTACAAAGATGAGGGAAGGTGATCATACATATTGGTAGAGAAACGGTCCCATTTTCATTCTTTATTGCCATTCTTTACTATTCTGATATGGAAATGCTTCAAAGCAGAATAAGGTCCCTTCTTTTTACTTGCAGTCCAGTAAACATTGTAAGATGAGAGAAATCCTTTAGAAAAGAGTATACAAATCACATTAATGAAAATCATTGAATGAGCATTTGATATAGGTTCCCTTGCTCAGAGCTAGTGACAGCTCACCAGGAAGCACTCAACAACTCTTGACATCTCTGTTGCTCACCTGCAGGTTGTCCAGTTGCTCTGGCAAAGGCCTTTAATTCCATGTTGATCATATTTTTCAGGCCTCCATTCATATTATTGCACATTGCATGCTGCAAGGCACCATTAGAAATGAATTTGTTCTGCTTGGAGTCTGTAGTTAGCATCCCAGAAAAACGGCTGTGATTAGCCAAATCAAAGTCTTTCAAAGACAGCAGCCATAGCCCAGCTGAAGTGCTGCAGCTGATGTCATGCTATTAAAACACTGTCTTCATTTTAATCAGTGGCTGGAAGAGATTATTTTATTTAGTGCACACAGTGCATATAATGAGCTGCCTCTTGCAGACTGAATCTTTGGGAGGTGACAAATGGAGGGTGGACTGGGAGTTTGTCTGTGGGGATTTTTTTTTTTTTTTTGCTTGCTTGCTTGTTACTTGCTTCTGTATTCCAGTTCAAATTATAATAAAACTGCTGATTCTTCTCATCCCAGCTTAATACTAAGTGACCCTCAGATACATTTGTTTTGCAGAAATATTGCTTTTATGCTGAGTACATCACAGTGCCTGAAGCAACACGACTCAAATAGCTACTCACCATTTCACAGCAGAAGATCTAACGGGAACATAAAACTCCATGTCTGTTGCACTTGGACTCATTGACCTGGTTACTGGTAGAAAAGTGGTTTTGGAAGTAATATGATATCATAGCTTTGGAGTAATTAAGTCCAAATCTACTAGCCTCTGACAGGGCAAACCAGATCCCTTGACAGGACCTTGCAAGTGGCATAAGAGTCATGATTACAGCTGGTTGTCAATGATGGCAAAACGGGGAAAGGTTTTGGTTTTGAGAGAGTTTTTAAAAAATACAGAGGAAATCCACTGTAGCGAAATAGTAAAATTTATAGCAGGAAAGCAAAGTTTATTTTTCTTCAGAAGTTATGTCTACTTCTCATTAGATGTCAGAAATCATTCTTGGTCATACTAAGACAAAGCAAAAATAAGTTGTCTCTTGTCCTTCTGTCTTTCTAATATACACTTTCTCTCTACTCATCCCAATTTTTCCTTTTGTCTCTCCCCTCTCCCTCTTTCCTTCCCCCTTTTCTTTCTTTCACACTCTGCCTCTCTCACTCAATTTCTCACTCCCTTTCTCTCTCACACCCTCTCTGTCTCTGACTCTGTCTTCCTACTGCTCCTCCTCTCTCCCAGCTCCCAGTCCTATTTCCTTCTCTCTCCTCCTCCCTGCCTTGGAAATAGATTTTCTCTGGATGCCTTTCTTACCCCAGTCCCAAATTCTTGATCATAGGGATCAATATCTATCCCTTCCCTCAACCCTCTAAACTTACAATAAGAAAGCTTATTTTTAAAAAATCCTTCCCGTCTCCCAGCCCCTCAAAAACTTGATGTATGGATTTCATTAAGGAAATCATAAGTATAGTAAAAATACAGACTTAGCCATGGTAAAACAAGCAAAACAAAAGTCCTGGGATATTGAAAAGGAATGCATTGCAATTTTTAAACATATGACACTCCGGTCTCTGATTTTCTACTCCACTATTCATTATTCTTTTACTTGCCTACAATGAGTTTGTATTTGCAGACAAGTATGCTGCTTTGCAGCTGAGTGTCTCAGCTGAGACTGGGCTATATGAATAGCAGCTAATTTGGATGTTCAGTCCTTGACATCTGATGATTTGATTCCTGCTTCTTGAAGTTTAGTCAATTAAGAATGTAGAAAATTCTCTCTTGGATCTCCTTGCTGTGTCCCTGAGCTCATGACACTGATTAAATCTTATTTGATAAGAAACTTTTAAATACATAAACATGAGATTTAAGAAAAAAATCCTAATATTTACATAAAATACCTGTAAAAGTTTCTTTTATTTTAAAAATGACACTTGAATTTCTTGTGTCTTCAGATCAGTTCCTTGTCAACGGAAGATATTTTAAATTGCTCACTTGAAAGTCATGAAATGGAAAATTAACCTAATAAAGCTGCTTTTTTAGCCCTTCGTTTAAGGTGAATTGTATTTTCAAAGTAAACAGTTTGGACTTAGCCTACCTCTTTGTTAGAAGAAATTAATCTCTTTCTGTAGGATAATAGCAAACAAGACTGTATTTAAATGATAGTGTGAGCTCTAAGAAAGAAAGAAAAACTCCAGATTCTTCTAAAAATGACATCTCTTAGTCCTGCTATTATTCCAGAGAATATTGTGAATTGAAAAACTGTATTCTGTCAGTACGGGCAGAAAATTATTTTGTCGCCTGCAAGCTCTTTGTTTAACTGATGAGCCATTTAAAGAAGCTGTAATTGATTCTTATTTAGTTAAGTACGTAGGTGATGTCATGCAAGGACAGCCTATGATTATGTATTTATTGTTTTATTTCTTAATTGTTTATGTAAAATTCTTCTTCTTCTTTGCCTTACCAATCTTTGTCCTTTCTTTCTTCCTTTCTTTCTTCCTTTCTTTCTTCCTTTCTTCTTTCTTTCTTCCTTCCTTTCTTCCTTCTTTCTTTCTTCCTTCCTTTCTTTTTTTCCTTTCTTTCTTTCTTCCTTTCTTTCTTTCTTTCTCTGTTACCCTACTTTAATATTTACATGTTTGATTTTTCTTTAAATAAATCTTCCTGGCATTGAGTTATGATTTAGACGGGAAAATGAAAGTGTTCAGGTTCTATCTTTTTCTTTCTTTACTAAAGCGTATATAAAAAATAATAAATCATTCTTCAGCTCAATTTTGCTCACTGTCTACAACTATGAAGAAGTAATAGCAACATAAAAATATAAGTCTTGAACAGTCATTTCTAGCAGATAATGATATATTAAGTCTCCAGTTGTGTCTGAAACATAAAGATACTATTATTCTCCTTTACTTGTTTATGACTAGTTTAGCCTTGCAACCAAATATATTGCTTTCTCAGATGAGTATTCAGCTGAGCTTGATTTGTGGAAATACCTGCTAATCTTGGTGTTTTCTCCTGCTGATGATCAGACTTCAGCTGGTTTACAAAGATTTGACTTGGGATCATTTATCTCCTGCTGACAAGCTGTAACGAACGTTGGGATCTAAGGAATAAGCTGAAGTATGATTAAAGAGAACCAGCTGGGAAGAAGAGGGACCCTGCCTCTCACTGCTAGGCAGTCCAAGGGAAAAGTGGTTCTCAGTCAAAGCATTAGCCAAGTGGCTATTAGGACACTGGTAGCAGAATTGGAAAGAGGCCTGTAAGAGCCTGTAAGAGTGGCATTTACTTTTCACTCCAAGGATCCTTCTGTTTTCTCTATCTGATTACATAAATTACGGTCCCTTGAGCTACAGTAAGTTAGATGACTAAGAATTTCTCAGACAGGGAGAAATTGTTGGAATAGTATTTAGGACAGAAATCTGTCTTATTCAAAAGCTGACGATCTTATAAAAATGAGTCTTTATATCGTTTTATGTATATATATGCATACATACATATGTATATATTTTAAAAACAGTTCTGGTTTGAACATAATAAAGCTGTACATAGACTAAAAATACATGAGAGTGGCTAGCCAGTGACACTTTGCTACTTATACTTTGTCAGCTCTGCTTTTAGTTGTCCATGCATGAATTTATTACTGTAACAGATATTTGTACGAGAATCTGTACTCAAATAGGTTAATTTTTAAAGTAAAACTCTTCAATTTCTGTAAATGTACAGACCCTCAAAATCTGGAAATAACACACTTTCAAATATTGAATGTGATAAGACAAATAGCTGTCTAGACAGGAAGTATCTTATTCGACAGTCCACTGGCATGGAAGCCTCAGAGCTTAGCTTTGGATGGGAAGGGTATAGATACCTCCCAAAACAAAGATAAAACTTTACTTTACAGGCCTGTAAAGCATTGATATCCCAAGGAAAAAGGGGAAGTGCTGGGGAACTGGAAGAAGTCCATTCCCCGTAAGTGCAGAATTTTATTTCTCTACCCTTACCATGGCAAATGACGATGGGACCAAGTGGAAGCCCTGTGTTTTGATGGCCTGCTATTTCTTAGTTCTTTTTATCCATGACTTCTTGATTGGGTTTCTGAGGTCTGCTTTTCTGCTTTTTCTCCTACTCCTCTGCTAAGGAGTAGCAGGACTCCCTGACAGTACATACAGGATAACTAAGACGATGTTTAATGTTCTTTAACTTAAGAAAAATGTCATACTAGGAAGCTGTTGTCTTCCTGCTGATGATAATCTCTTTCAGATCAGGTTCTCTACAGCATGGAAGAGTCTTCAAACAGTTTTCTATTTTGAGCCCAGAAGTTCTTAATTTTGCTGATTCCCAACTGATTTGCTTTACTAATTGTGAATGTGCGCTTTCACCTAATTTGTTCCATAGGTTTAGAACACATACATAGACAGATATACATAGATACATATGTAAATAACACTAAGCTTTTGAAGCAAAGTGTATATATTAAATAAAAGTGTATATATTAAATAAAAGTGTATATATTAAATAAACACATATATGTGTAAAATCTAACTGAATTGTATATACTTCCTGCAGGATTTGTAGTTACTTAAAAAGTGCTGCCAATTTATTACTTTGTTTTATGTCTTCCATGTTCTCAGTTAATTAATCCCATTTTTTTTTGCCCTGTAGGTTTTCTTTTCCTCTCTTCCTCAAGGGTGTAGGAGCCCCTAATGTGTAGGCCAAGATGAAAAAGGAAGCCTTTTACGATATTGGCTGTTAGACAGCAGATACTTCATTATCTATGCATTGTCTACAGCACTGTCAAATACTACTAGGGCAATTATTTTAATTTTAGCAAGCATGTCCCTTGTTAGGTAAGCAGCCACTTCTCTCTGGCGTTTTCACTCAACACGGAGCAGTCTTTCAGCCTGAGTATGCTCCCAGAGTTGTGTGAGCTTTGCTGAGAAAAGGGATGGTTTACCCCAGCTGAGGTTAATGCCTCTCCGTGTACTCTCCCACTGACATATTTCACCTCATTTCATTTTTGCCCTGTTTGACTCTCCTCCTACAGAAGACAAAGGCAGAGAAGTCAACAGTTTCTGGTTAGACTGCAAAAGACTTTCCACATTGATATATAGGAGAAGTGAAAGTCTCGCTCCCTCTTTCACTTCCTAGACCAGTGTTTGTCTGAATTATGTGGAAACACCAGTGTGAGGGAAAAGTGGTTTCATATGTTACAAGAGTTTGCATTTGGAAATTTCATGTGATATTGAAAACACTTCTTATATTAGGGTGAGATCACTGGGTTTTTTTGTCTTGAGCTTAAAAACTGTTCTTATTTAAGTCTGTGGGGCTTGAGAAAACTTTTGAAATGTGCTGTGTTTTAGCAGCCATAGAACTTCTGCAGGGTTCATATCAGCATTTGTAAAGACGCCCAAAGGTCCTGTAAATTTGACTTCTCAGTAGGAGTGATCTTAGGTCTAACTGTAAAATTGCTTAAAAAATGACTAATTGAGAATTGTTCAGCATATTTAAAAACAAATATTCTGTAGTTTTTTATATTTTTCCCATAGAGCTTGACATTGCTTCCTAAATTTATATGGTAAGAATAAAGATTAAATGCTATTTTAAAACAGTGTCTCTTTCGGGGTAAAAACTTAATCAGATCAGTAGCTGTAGGTCCAGGAAAGAAAACTCTGTTTCTCCTCGTGAAATAAAAGATTGTATTTTGTGTTGGCTAAAGAATAATAAGAATGAAGAAAAATTCCTACATTTTATGGTCTAGTCTTGGCGGAGATAGGATACTTATGTTCTACACTGTGAAATAATGATAAAACTAGGAAATAAAAGTGTTATTTGGATTAAAATTCGTATAGAAGCACTATAACAACTCCTTAAAGAAAAATCTTAAAATAGCCTCTCTTTTCACGCATTTTGCAAGCTCAGTAGGCCACAACGCCATTTCAGAACTAAGCTTTATGGTAATATAGATGTTAATTAATAAGGTAACAGTTATATTCTTGGGGATATTCTACTATGTGTTCTTCTTCTCTAGTTATGCCTGTTTCATTGAGCTCAATATGATGACACAAAACTAGATTATTTTTGCACTTCCAAGACACATCTAGTAAATTTTTAAATGTATGAGGTTATTACATCATTTTGGGATGTAATAACATCATACATGGGGGGATACCCATGTGTCTTGACAACAAAATCACAAAATTAGGAATATTTCATTGCATTCTGTATCAGTCAAGAGTAACAGTTCACCAGGTTTAAAGGAACTTCACTGGAAGCCATATTTCTCTACAATGAAGTCTGCAGTCTCTCCACTTGTCAATAAGCCTGCCTTGCTCCTTCCTTCCTGCCTAGCAGGCAGAATCTAAAACACCAGGAAAGAAAAAAGTTGAGAAGTCTACACATCTTTATATATCTGTACCTATCTATCTACAGTTATAACTGTGTATGTGGGAAGTGAATTTTTCATCTCAGAGAAAATCCAAGAATCCTGAAGAACTGAGAATAGAGTTGGTGCTTCTGGTTTCAAAATAGAAAATGTCTCTTACACAATGAATCTCTGGAAGAAACTAAAAGACATTTTTCACAAGCAATTCTAGATAATGTATGATTGATAATTTGTACTAAACTCTGCATTCTATGTATTATTATTTATATGATAATATCAACAAAGTGGCAGTAGCAGAAGATTCAAAATAGAAGAAGTACCATTTTGGAAACAATGGCAGTCTCAACATCAACAAAATGTTTCATCTTGTTATTTCAGTTATTGTTTTTACTGAAAAGCCATCATTATTGTTACTGCCTGTTTGCATTTCTCAATCTACAAAAAAAAAAGACTTTGCCGACAGCTCTGTTCATTGCAAGAAAGATCCAATTAAACTAAAAAGTTAGCACACACGTTCCTTGACTTTGACAATCATCTGTTGCATTTTGAGTTCAAGAAATAAAAAAAAAGAAGAAGATAACATACAGGATTCATTCCTGGTAGTTCTGGCTATTATTTTAATAATAGGAAAAAATATTTTCCAGAGAACTTAATTTTAAAAGCTTTCATCTAAGAGAAAGACAGTAAAGAAGATTTAATTACTCCAAATAATTTCAGTTCTTTTTAAGGGCCTTTTGAAGCAACCTCCCTTTGCTGTTGCTCCTCTAGCAACATCCTCATTAACTACCACTTTCCTTTCCCTTCTTTTGATACAATATGCAGATATCATTCTCTTAGTTTGTGGACCACCCTTGTAAAATGCCCATAAAACATCCAGCAATGTCCATTGAGTTCATTTTGTCCATGACTTTGCGCTCTGTCTCTTAGAGTAGTCACTGAGGAGAGTAGGGGTGCTGTGTTGCATGGAGTTCCTGGGCATGAAAGCCAGTTCAGGTCGGGTCGCTGCTGCACTTGCATTGCTTCTTGTAAGGCCTGTCCTCCATTGTTTTAGGTGGTTCCTGCTATAGTAACTCCCATGACATGCAACTCAAACCATGAGTTACAACAATTTAAAGATATTTCCATTACAGTCTTCACCCCTGGTCTCTTTGAACCAGACCGTTGGTTTTAACACTGCAATTAACTCCTCCCCTTACCCCTGCTCCAACTTGGACTTATCCCCAGACTGCAGTCCCTTAGGGGTATACCTGCATGAAGTGGAGCCTTATCGATGAGCCCCAGTCTCTCCAGGAGTATACCTGCTGTAGCACAGACATAACCATGGGCACAGACCTTTTGAGATGTACCTGCTCTGGTATGGGCTTATTCATGGCCACCGATGCTTTGGGGTGTCCCACTCCTGCGTGGACTCATCCACAGCTCACAGTCCCTTCAACTTGAGTTTACACTGGAATTCCAGCTTGTTCAGTGCACCAGCACAGAAACAGCAGTGATGCCCTGGCCATCTCCCAGCCCAGGTGCTTCACCGTTGCTGCTATGAAAGTGTTCCCAGGCACAGCAGAGTACGATGATAAGCAGCACAGCAAGCAGCAAAAGCAAAAAGCAGCCACTAACAGGCACTAGACTCTAATATACAGTAAGGCAGGCAAGCCCCATGGCAAGCACGGGAGCCTGTCAATTACTAGCTAAATAGCAATAACAGCTACAAATTTGATCTAGCACATTCCAATAAAATCTGTCGTTATCTCGAAACTTTCAAGCCCCATGCTGGGGAACAAAAAAGACTGTCATGGTTTAACCCCAGCCAGCAACTAAGCACCACACAGCTGCTCACTTACCCACCCTGCAGCGGGACAGGGGAGAGAATCAGAAAGGTAAAAGTGAGAAAACTCATGAGTCGAGATAAAGACAGTTTGATAAGTAATGCACAGTAATTCACAGTAATGTTTATTCTTGCAAGTTTTTTCATAGGCTCATAATATAGTCTATAATCAGCTCCAAATGTGTATTTTAGATTGTAACTTCCACACAGATCACTGGGAAATAGGGATATCTGACTCCTATCTGGCCAATTATTGAAGTTTCTTGGGTGAGTCCCTGTCCTAATTTCGGCTAAGATGGAGCTAATTTTGGCTAAGATGGAGCTAATTTTCTTTTCAGTAGCTTCTGTGTTTTGTATTTAGTTTGGATTTGGTATGTGAAGAATGTTGATAATATGCTGATGTTATGAGTTGTTGCTATAGAGACCAAGAACGTATTCCAGCTTCCCAAGTTCCTTCACTAATGTGCAGGTTCAGGAAGCTGGGAGAGGAATACCCAGTACAGTTGACCCAAATTGACTGAAAAGAGTACTCCATGCCATAAATATCATGCTCAGTATATAAGTGGGGATTTTCTGGGGGACAGCTCTCTCTCTCTCACTCTTTTGCTTGCTGCTCAGTTCTGTTGCTGTGATCCCTGCTTGGGACAGGCTGTACCTGTCATCAGGACATCAGGTGGTGAGAAGTTGTGCATTGTTGTTTTGTACATTTTAGTATCCCTATATTTTATTATTATTGTAATCTTCCTTTGCTGTTCTAGTAAACTGTCTTCATCTCAGCCCATGAGTTTTCCTTTCTTCACAATTCTCTCCTCCATCCCACTGGGGAGGGGGAGGGGGAATGAGCAGCTGCATGGTACGAGATGGCTGACTAGGGCTAAACCACAACAGTCTCTGACTTCTCCTTTAATAGGTAGAAGACAGGCAAGCCCTATATATGTGTTTTAAATCAAAGTACCAATGCTCCTTTGCTATGCAGTGAAACCAAAACATACTAAGCATCAGACAGTACATCCAATGGAGTGGGATCTTCATGGCATATCAGGCTGGGAAGAACATATTGCCTGTGAAGCTCAAACAGTTTTAGGTGGGACAATGGTCCTATTGTACTTACCATCTTTGGGAAAGCTCAAAACAGAGTTGTTAGCGTTTAAGCCACTTTTAACATCAAAGTTTGAATGGGGAGGTAAGCAGTAAAGACATTTGGATGTCTTCTTGTAAGCCTAGGAACCCAGCAGACATTTACATTACTTTATTTTAATGCTCTTCTAGTTTTAGGCCCATATGTGGTATGCACTGTGGCTGTGTTTATGATATGTAAGTGGGATTGGTTTAAATTTTACCAGCTGCTTTTAAAAAATATAAACTATTAACAAGAATATTATCAGAAAATAACTTCAGCAAGGGAGACTGTGTTTTTACAAAACCACACCAACAATTATGAGATGAAAACAACGTGATAAACCCCACCCCGTTAAACTCACTTCTACTTCCATTAATTTAATATTTATGTTCTACTAGGTATTTCTCCCTTGTTATGCTGGGCAGAACACCCATGACCTTATACCTCAGTGAAACTGCCCTCTAAACTATTTAATTATGGGTAGTATTTCTTTCTGGGCTTTACTTTAAGACATTCAGAGCAATTGAAGTCCTTTGAGAATGCACTAAAATGTTACTGTTGGTCTTAGTGACACTGGATAAATCTTGAGTAATGTCCTTGAAAGAAGTAATGTTCCTCTGGGCTTACAAATTTATTTGTCAGTAATTGTGCAAGGTAACGGCAGTATCACCAGAAACTAGCAGTTTCTCATTTTCTAACCTTAAAACAGAGGTTTTCTTTAAAATACATATTCTAAATTATCATTCTCACCATTTTAATGTTTTGAAATTCTTTGAAGCATGCCTTCCCACTTAAAGAACAGCATACTTGAGATAAAATCTCTACTCCAAGGCTCTGCCTTTGTTGTTGAGCAGATACTGGAAAAAGCTAATGAAATAAAAGCACTGTGAAGAATTTTACCAAGCATATAAAGATGCATGTAATCTCAGAAGAATATTAGGAATATTATAATAGTAGGACTTTACATTGCAGGATCCTGACCTCTTCTCTAAACATTAGCTCATAAGCTCTCTGAATTCCTCAGGAATTTAGAGTATCAATACGTTTTTACTTGTATGCAAGAGCTGAAGATACATAAGTGAGAAATACTGCTCTTGTGGAAGAGGTTCTTCTTGTTTATTAGCTATTAAGACAAACAATATCATGGTAAGGACACACTCTAAGATTTTTTATTTTTGAAGTTATCTATTGGAAACAAAATATTTGAGTTACTTCATAGCTTCTATAAAAATAGAGAAGAAATTTAATTTGGAGATAATACAAAAGTGTTATAAAAGCTTATTAAGCACAAAGGATAAAAGAACTACCGAAGCTTTAAAAATGGTAATTAAAATAGCTGATGTGTGTCTGATGCATTTGCTCAATGTCTTCTAAGACCAGATCATGATAATGTATGTTTAACTTTTTCTTACATTGTATTGAAATCATTACTGCTAAAATGCCTATCTCAATAGTCTGTCAATACCCTTATATGATAGCTGTACTTGGAGCATAAAAGCAGCAGCATGTTGTCTACTGAAAATTCAGTGTGTGGACATGGACCTGTTGCAGCAAGTCCAGAGGAGAGCCATGAAGCTGATCAGAGGGCTGGAGCACCTCTCCTATGAGGACAGGCAGAGAGAGCTGGGGCTGTTCAGCCTGGGGAAGAGGTGGCTCGAGGGAGACCTTAGAGCAGCGTTCTAGGACCTGAAGGAGCCCTACAGGAAAGACAGGGAGGAACTCTTCAGTAGGGCCTGTTGTGATTGGACAAGGGGCAATGGTTTTAAAATAGAGGGAGGCAGATTCAGATTAGATATTAGGAAAAGATTTTTTACAGTGAGGGTGGTGAGGGTGGTGAAGCACTGGAACAGGTTGCCCAGAGAAGTGGTGGATACCCCATCCCTGGAGATATTCAAGGCCAGGTTGGATGGGGCTCTGAGCAACCTAATCTGGTGGAGATATCCCTGCTCCTTCCATGGGGGTTTGGACTTGATGACCTTTAAAGGTCCCTTCCAACCCAAACTTTCTATGGTTCTAGGAATGTACAATAACTGAGCCGTCAGCTGTAGTGTTCTACCTAATTAAAAGGCAATGTGTAAAGCATGAACAGACAGGAACAAACATTATCTCTGTAGCATATCAGGTGTATTTTAGGGTTGGTGTAATAAATAGCTTATAGAGAAAGCAGAGATGACTCAGTGATCTGTAATGCCTTTTTGTGCTTCACAGTGAAGGCTGCCTATCACAGTTCTGTGCTTCCAGACTTTGTGATTTATATGATGGGATGCTACCAAAGGCTGAGGGTCTGTTGAGCCTTGTACCTTATTTGTATGGTGTTAAACTCCAAAATTGCTCAGGAACATTTGGTGTATCTGGCTGAAAATACAATTCATAGACTTCAGATTATTGGAATCATACTCTACACAATTTGGACAAAAAATGCAGAATGATATTTGTTAAAATGTGTGCATGGTAATCTGATTCATAAATTGTAAAATTTGTTTTGAGTTAAATCTGTCCTGTTACATAAATATTTTACCATCTTGGTTTTCTCCTTTCCAAAATGGCTGCATGCTTGCTAACATGCTCTGCATTTTGCAGTCTATCTGGGGTGTATTATATTTGCCAGTTTGGAATATGTGTTCTAGAGGAGTGTGTTTTCCAAAGTTTTCTTTAGACTTTTGAGCTGCTTTCCTGCACAATGGAAGAACCAACTGTGTTGGTCTTTCAGATGGTTCTATCCTTACTGCAACGATCACGTCTATACAGTCCTTTCAGTCAGGTTTGTACTTCTAGAAGTGGCAATTATTTGTAAATAAGGTGATTCCTTTTTCTTCATGACCTTCTCCTGGCCCATCAAGGGACACAATCTGCTACATGCCGTTCCAAAGTCTGCCCAGCTCTTTGATCCTTTCAATTTGCTTATCTGTTTGGAGAAGGGAGGTTCTAGCAAAATCCAGTGTGTGACAGGAACACAAGGGAGGTTGCTATTGGCAGACAATTTCACTTGATATCACTTGTTTAACTGTCCACCTTCTCTTGTATTCTTCTTAAAAAATTAAAAAAAAAAAAAAAAATCCCCATAGACAATTAGCCATAGTGCTTGCAAATTTTACACCAGTCTTTGAGGTTCAACAGTTTCATTCCTCTGCCACCCCAGCATGGATTTGTCATTTTAAAAGACTTTGTATATAATTGAACTCTTCTATTTTTCAAAGGTTATCAGGAAGACTTTCAGCAATTTATTTTGAACAGAGAAAGCAGAAGAAGGGATTATTAATGACTATTATATTACCTGCCACCTGGAGAGGCTTAACATATGATAAGGTGTAAAGCTTGGGAATGCAGTTGCGGTAACTGGTTTCATACCAAGACATAGCTCACAATAAGTCACTGAGAGGCATCTCTCTGAAAAACTAGCCTCAGGGAATCTGATCACGTTTCCAGCTGTTTCATCCACACAGGAATTGCCGCAGTTAACACAGTGAGAGATGCTGTTTCTATTAACTCCCTACCATGAGATTTCTCAGAAGAAACAGCAATACAGAATATTTATGAAGTATTTACTCCTTAGCTATTTTTAAGGCAAAAATATTTTATTTGACTTGCTTCATTCTTAGAAATCTTAGATAACTATAGTTGCAAATGGAAATATCTATACCTGAGAGAGGTAACACTACCTGATAAGATTAATAGACAGCTTGTGAACAAACAAGGGCTGAGAGACTCTTAAGATGGCTTGATAATTCCCAGTCTATGACTTTCTGAAGCTCTTGGATCAAATGCCAAGAGGGGATTAAATGTGTGATGCTTTCTACTGTCATGCCTTCAAGTTAGATTTATTTCTTAGAAGTAAAATTCACAGTCCTTCAGGTTCAAGTGACTACATTCCCCACAGCAATTTAGGCAGATTTAAACACTCAAAAATGAATTCACAGAAAGCAGCACACTGAGCACCATAATCCTTAATATATCTATGAAGAAACGGTAAAGAGATGAACGTGCTGAAATTCTCTCTCTCTCCTAAATGCCTAATAAAAGCTCTAAGCAAAGTTCCTCTGTGAGGCTGAGGCTTAGTGGCAGTGACTGCTTCCAGTATTAGTTGTCCATCTCAGGTGGGCATTTCATTTTGGGTGGGCATGGGCCATTGTGCCATTATTTGCTTTTTAAAAACGAGCCAAGAACTGGCTGTAGATAAAGCTCTCTTTTCACATGGTGGTCTTGTAGTTCAATCCCCTGCTCTCCAGTGAGGATGCTGAGTGCCTGAGCTTGTAGGAGCCTGAACCCACAGCACCTCACGGCAGGTTTTGTCCCAAACTGGTGCTAGACAATGATTGTGAAAGAGACTGTGTACGTGCGTGCATGTAGTGGTTGTGCATGTGTAGGCCTATGCGTGTGGGTACGTGTGTATGCGCATACTCTGTCAGAGTCCAGGAGCCTACTGAAATGAGTGCCAGGTGTGCACCCTTCCCCACCACCCCAAAAAAGGAAGAGGCATTTGAGAAAGAATCATAATATTAAACATATTTAGTATTAAATCACATGAGAGAATGCGAGACACTGTTCTGCCCTGCATTGGTATCATCTATTAAACTGTCATTTGAGCTGTCTGAATAAAATCCAGAAGTAATCCTGAGAAGGGGCCTTGTGAACTCTTTCAGCTATTAAACAGATATGTTGGGTTGTTCAGGATATCACTCCTTCCGTTTTATAGTGATCTTGTTTACTCCTCTCTTGTGTAAATCAGAACTGATAATCTTTCTGTACTATAAAAGAAACAGTCTGGTTTCAGCCGCATCAATTTCAAGTTTAGCAGGATAGAACAAGCTCTCAATTTTGTAATCCCAAAGCTTCCTCTCAGTTTCTATGGATTCTGCTTCCTTTGTATTTTCATACTGCAATCAAGGAATAGCAATACTTATCTGAATTATAAATCAGACTTTTATTCAGTCTAGCCAGCTGTAACAGCTTATCTGTATTACTGTAATTATGGAACTTTATTATAATTGCTTTGTGGAGGCCACTAGATGCTCTGCTCACTGTTCTTTCCATGACAAAGAATGTAGCCATAACATTTTCTATAAACATTTATTTAAAGAGTTATGTGTTGACTCTTCTGTTATTATTTTCCCCTCTCCTTCAGGCAAGTCAAGATGACAGATTATTTCTCCTGCTTTCATTTTCTAATTCATCTACTTCCAATCTTTGTTGTCTCATTCATTTAGACATTTGCTATTCAAAGATTCTAGTTTATTCTGGAAAATCACTATTCTGGAGGATGTAGATCTCCTACATTAATCACTTTCATTTCAACTTCACTGACCTGTAATCTCATTTTCTCCTATTAACTCCATCAGCTGAGGTATAGATATCATTAATTTGGTTAGTAATTTAATTTTCCCCTTGTCTTTAAATTATCTTTTAAATACTTAAATACTGTGTAATGCCACATTGCAGTCTTTCTCTCAGCCAGAGCTACTGGTTAGAGCAGCTTCATGAGATCAGCTTGTGCATAAAAGGGAAAGGGAATATTGGCCACGTGCATTCCTGGGGCAGCTTTCTCCAGCTGTTTGAACAACTGGTTTGCATCTTAGCTGTTTAATCACTCCATCAGATTATATTGTCTTCAAAAATAGATGCAATTCCAAATTCCCAACTCCCTTTCCTGCATTTACTCCCTTTCCCTTTCTTAAGAGAACAAAGTAGAGGAAGTACCTGCTGAAAATGCCTACAAGCTGTGTTGAAGTCCAGCTCCTCTCCACATAAAGTCAAGAGACTTATATGATAAGCTATTTCTGGTCAATTGTGACTTGACTTAGAAATTTTAAAGCAATATTATATAATTTCTCATGCTTAATGGGAAATGTATAATTAATAGGAAATCAGTTGCCCAATGGCAACTAACACAAATGGCTTCTAAAATAAAATTAGTTGCTAAGGCAGATAAGGATTTCAGCTAAACCTCCATAGCTACAGAGTTTACAGTATTCAGGGAGAAGAAAATGGATATTTATTAGACAGAAAGGGGAGGTTGGTAACACTTTAAAAAAAACCCAGATATTTCTCCAGTAAGTATTTATGAATGAGGATGATTTGATTGTATCACAGAGTGATAACAAAGTCCAGTAATCATTGGGGAAAGTGCTTTAAGTGCTTTACTGTGACGGGGATAAAAATATTTTTTATATCATTGGGCTGGAGTAATTGGCACCTGTCGTAGTTCAGCCCCGATCCGGACCAGACTACGCAGTCTCTCTCTCACTCCCCCCACCCTCCGAGAGAACAGGGAGAGAGAATTTAAGAAAAGAGAGATAATTTAAGAAAAACGACTCGAGGTTTGAGACAAGGACAGGGAGAAATCCTTACCGTCACGGGCAAAACCAGACTCGACTTGGGGAAAACTATTCATTTATTACTACAACTAGCAGGATAATGAGACAGAGAAACAAGATAAACTCCTCCACCCCTCCCTCTTCCCGAGCTTAACATTATCTACCTTCCCCCCCTGAGCGGCACAGGGGGGAAGAGGGAATGGTGATCGCGGTCAGTCCATTATGTGTTGTTTTACGCTGCTGCTTCACAGTTGGGGGAAGAACTCCTCACATCCCTCCCCTGCTCCAGTGTGGGGTCCCTCCCATACGCCACAGTCCTTCATTAAACTGCTCCGGCGTGGGTCATCTCTTCCACGGAGTGCAGTCTCTCCAGAACGGCTGTCCCAGCGAGCCCTCCACGGGCCACAGCCTCCTTCAGGCCTCCACCTCCCCCACTGTGGGGTCCTTCACGGGCTCCAAGTGGATCTCTGCTCCTCCGTGGACCTCCATGGGCTGCAGGGGGACAACCTGCTCCACCACGCTCGTCACCACAGGCTGCAGGGCAATCTTGGCCAGGAGCCACATTACTCCTCCCCCTCCTTCACTGACCTTGGTGTTTGCAGCTGTTTCTCTCACAAGAAAAGTTCATTCTTCACAACGGGCTGGCAGAAGCCTCTCAGGATCTCTTCACATCATCCATCCCATCTCCTCTCCACCTCTTGCAGCGGGGCCGGGCTGAATTGGGCCCAGTCAGCTGCCTGGCGAGAGGCCAGAGGGTGAGGCCTGCAAGGCCCCGGAGGCCTGCGCCTCCCCCTCTGGGCCTCTGCCCTTGCTCAGCTTCGTCACATCTTCTCTTCTCTTTTTTTTTCTGTTTTCCCCTTCTTAAATACGTTATCGCAGAGGCACTATCACGGGACATTCTGCTACCAATCGGCTCAGCCTTGGCCAGCAGTGGGTCCGCCCTAGGCCCGGTCGAGTCCACTGAACAAAGGGGAGCGACTTCTAGCAGTTTCCTACAGAAGCTACCACCT
>WHYT01017666.1:215596-234602 GCA_009806455.1 Tetrax tetrax
ACTCGAGGTTTGAGACAAGGACAGGGAGAAATCCTTACCGTCACGGGCAAAACCAGACTCGACTTGGGGAAAACTATTCATTTATTACTACAACTAGCAGGATAATGAGACAGAGAAACAAGATAACCTCCTCCACCCCTCCCACTTCCCAAGCTTAACATGATCTACCTTCCCCCCGAGCGGCACAGGGGGGAAGAGGGAATGGGGGTCGCGGTCAGTCCGTTACGCGTTGTTTTACGCCGCTCCTTCACAGTTGGGGGAAGAACTCCTCACATCCCTCCCCTGCTCCAGTGTGGGGTCCCACCCATACGCCACAGTCCTTCATTAAACTGCTCCGGCGTGGGTCATCTCTTCCACGGAGTGCAGTCTCTCCAGAACGGCTGTCCCAGCGGGCCCTCCACGGGGCACAGCCACATTCAGGCATCCACCTCCCCCAGTGTGGGGTCCTTCACGGGCTCCAAGTGGATCTCTGCTCCTCCGTGGACCTCCATGGGCTGCAGGGGGACAACCTGCTCCACCATGGTCGTCACCACAGGCTGCAGGGAAATCTTGGCCAGGAGCCACATTACTCCTCCCCCTCCTTCTTCACTGACCTTGGTGTTTGCAGCTGTTTCTCTCACAAGAAAAGTTCATTCTTCACAACGGGCTGGCAGAAGCCTCTCAGGATCTCTTCACATCATCCATCTCATCTCCTCTCCACCTCTTGCAGCCAGACTGGGCTGAGTTGGGCCCAGTCGGCCGCCTGGCGAGAGGCCAGAGGGTGAGGCCAGCAAGGCCCCGAAGGCCTGGCCTCCCCCTCTGGGCCTCTGCCCTTGCTCAGCTTCGTCACATCTTCTCTTCTCTTTTTTTTTTCTGTTTTCCCCTTCTTAAATACGTTATCGCAGAGGCGCTATCATGGGACATTCTGCTACCAATCGGCTCAGCCTTGGCCAGCAGTGGGTCCGCCCTAGGCCCGGTCGAGTCCACTGAACAAAGGGGAGCACTTCTAGCAGTTTCCTACAGAAGCTACCACCTTAGGCCCCCCTCACTAAACAAAACCACAAGAGCACCTAAGAGTTCTAAAAGAGAAGTATAAAACCTCTAAAAAAGGAGAATACTAATATTATGCTGACTTTAAAGAAAAAAAAACACAAAAACCCCTAAAAACTCCGAAAAAGAATGTTCTAAATAATGATGAGTGAGAGACATCCACACAAATAATGAAAAAGGTCTTGCAAGAATCATTTAATAAAGAGTTTGAAGCAAATTTAATTCAGCTGATACTCTTCTACAGAAAATGGATCTTCTCAAACAAGTCTAATTTTATTCTTTGCTGAAATAACAAAATTAATCAAGAAAGGCAAATAGATGTATTTGGATGTCATAAGTTATTTGACCATGTGACACACTGACTAAAAGTTACAAAACCAATATAATAAAACCAATATAGTAAATGTTCGATAAAATCTACTTGATGGATTGGTTTTGAGTTATACCTTAATAGCTGCAGTACACAATAAATGATGAGTGCTTCACTATCAACATGGCATGGAAGTAAAATGAAGAAAGAAATTAATCCTGAGGAAGAATTGTGTAAAAGACTGTGTCGAGTATTTGTCTCAACATTGTCAAAACGTCAAACCACCACCCGAACAACGGCTTCCTGTTATCTTGCAAGCCAACTGCTGTTGTCTTGGGAACCTGAATGCAGAGCTGATTCCACGAAATTTAGCCCAACATCCCTCCCTCCTCCCCGCCCCCCTGCCCCGCCCCTGCTGGCATGCGCCCAGAGATGATAATGGACATGCATATCACCCAGTAATGGGCACACATATCACTGCCAGGGAGGGGTGCGGCTAGGAAAACCAGCTCTTGGAATACAATGAAAACAACCAACATACAAGGGAAAGGCAGAAAAAACATTGACAGAACACACATTGACGGAATACACATCAATGGAACCAACATACACGGAATCAACATCGAAATGACCAACATCGAAATGACAAACATCGGGCTGATAGTTCCCCCTCCGAGTGAACTGGAGTGTCGGGACGCCGCAGCTCCATGGTGGTAGCTGTTGCAACTGAAACTCTTTTCCCTCTTTCCTTTCTTTCCCTCCTTTCTTTTGCATTTACAAACTTCTTGTCAGGTTAATAAAGTGCTCGACTCCGTTTTGAGTCTTAATTCTGTTCCCGAGAATACGAGCAAAACCACTCTCCAGTGTGTGAGAGGTTGGTCCAGCCGCCCCCAGCCTCCCAGACTTGTCTGAGGTCGGCTAGAATGCAAGGGGGCCTTCCTCTCATCCAAAATTGGAACGTGACAAATTGATGAGGTTGACCAATGCTGACATACAATTTTTTAAAAAGCTAATGAAAAAATTGATACATTATGGAAGAAAGATGCAAAAAAGGTTTGAGAACTAAGAAACGACTACAACATTAATGTGATAGTTTCTCTATTTTTTTTTTCTGTTTTCCAATCTAAATTTGTCGTATTTTCCGGGAAATATGCTCCGAGTAAATGCAAGTAACTGTTTTCTTTCTATATAGTTGAATTAGTTGTAATACCAAGAAGAGTAATGTTTAAATGCTATGACTATATGTCTGCCATACCTCAGGCTCTGATTATTTTTAAGTGTTTCTTTAATTATAACTTAAATGATTCCCAAGTTTTGTTGGACTTAGTCTTATCAGATAACTTTCTCCTTCCTCTACAAAAACAAAGGTTTGATATGTGATAGCTGTCAAACATAAGCTGAAATTCCTCCTTAGGCAAACTTTTTTCCCAGCAGTTTTATATTGAAAATTTTTCAGCATCTATCCTGCTTTCTAAGGTGAATATCTCTAAAATAGTTTACAGATAACTCACTGTATGGCTAGCAACAATTTTTCTTTCCAAACCTGCTTGGAAAGTGTTTTTGCTTAGAAAAGCTGTGCACTCCCTTCTGTAGGACTGTGCTGTTTGAAGATGAGGCCTCTGCCTTTTACTGAGGATTGGTGCTGAAATGCAGAATCAGCTTTTCATCTTTGGTGTTCATACTGCCATTGAATCTAGAAGTTTTATTAACTTGTCACATCAGGTGTACCAGGCTTTCACATTCCTGTGTGGACAGAAGTGTTTGCTGACTTTCTACATGGAAAGACTCCTCTAAGGAAACAAGAATAGAGGGCCTTCTAGTGACATTTGCTTTAATACATGCCTTGCTACTACAGAAAACACTTTTGTACAGGTCATTGCGAAGGCACACTTTTAAGGAAAAGTCTGTAAGGGATAATGTGGTTGTCTGAAATTGTAAAATTGGAAATTGTAGTTGTGTAAAATTGTTGTTTCTCTAGTATTCCTGCTATGTACTACTATTATCCAACTGACTTACCTTAAATTTGTTAACTAGCATCCAATATCTATGTGCTATTTGCCTTTTCTATTGGGGCTGTAGCCTGCCTCTATACTTGATGTGTATGAACTCTGCTGAATTATGAATGTTAAAATTGATGCAGATTCTTGTTTTACAAGTCTTAAATACTGATGTATTTTATTAAAAAGCAAAATACTATGTTCTTTATAATTTTCATGCCATAAGTTTTGCACACTTCTGGCTCCTCATATGAGAAAGAGTTTGGTATACAAAGTAAATAAAAGAAAAAAACGCAACTTAGGAGATAGGCACTGGATCTGGGAAGACTTTTTTGTCAAGATGGTATATTTCTCTGTAAATAGTTTTCTCTCTCTTCAGATTTCCCTGTGGTTCCTCAGTAACCTGTACTCTGACCCTGCCAATTTTACACACTCCGTCTCATTTTGGCCTCAGCCAGTTGTATTTCCTAACTTTGTTTGCTTCTGTGTTGATACACATCATTCTACCACAATTAACTTACAAATGTCCTTTGTATAAATGAGAAAGCAGGATTCCTTCACTATTGAACTCCACTAAAGAAAAAGGATGATTGTTTTTTTTTTTTTCTGACAGCATCAAGGCACACTATGTCAGTGAAAGCTGCATTTTTCCATTAAGAGAAATGAAATACCATTAGCTTTGACATGTGCTGATTTTCTCTGTTGTTTTGCTTACTCCCTGAGTGCCTGCACGAGCTGTTTTAGTAAAATTCTCATGTCTCAGAACCAGTCACGTTCCAATGGGCCTGCCTATCTTATGTCAGGGCAACAGGCAGTTACAAGCTGTATTCTCTATAAAAGACTTAGGTGTTGTCCCAATAGTGCAGTCCATAATCTGCTCTGAAATTCCAACAAATGTATTTCTGAGTTCCATTTCCTGTAGTACTGAAAGTCATGACACTAGTATAAAACAGGCCATTCCAGTCTTAACTACATCAAGAGATGCCTTATCTCACTCTCCCTGTGAGGCAATAAGGGCTACAGCCACTGGGAAGCACATTGGAGAAGTTCACCTGTTTCTTTTCTCTCGGTTCAGGATTTTGGTGGCAATTTACTCATGGTTACTGAAGAAGGGTGAAACCTGTCCTGAGCCTGATCATGTGCCAGATTTAACAAGTTCTAGCATCAGGAGTCAGAGGCATCTGACTCCAACCAGTCAGGCAGGAGTAGCCTGGTAGTATACGGTTATACTGTCTGCTGGGCAAGGCTCTTCTTTCTGCTACTTTCTGTGCCCACATCTTATTTACTTAAGTCCAGAGCATGACATAGAGACAGATTTTTATATTTAGTCTTTTTTCCATCTCTCACTGTGGTGTTAAGTTTTAACAGTTTATTTACATTTATTTAATAGAATTTTAACAGTTTATTTGTGTCTATTTCCCCTCTCCTTTTCTTCAAATTACACCATATTTGATAGATGGACAATTTATAAACATTTGAAATACCCTACCAACTTTTTACAATGACATTCCCAACCACATCACTTACCTATCTCCTGTAGATCTTATAAGCCCTTTTTAAGGGAGGAAACCCAAAGGAGCTGCAGTCTTAGGTATACTGCTGCCTCTCTAGGACCAAGGCCAAAATAATATAAATGCTGTAAGGCACCTACATCTTCAAGCATACCCTCAAAGGGTGTTGGCATGTGAAGGGTCATTGGGAAGACTGATCTGGGCAACAGTATCGAATATTGTGAGTATCCAGCCACTAATAAAGGCATGCTTACTCCCGTTGACCTGTATTCTTCAAATTACGAGGCATTGGCCCTGGTGCCAATGAGACAGTGGTAAAAGACAACTAAAAAATATTTACTGACAGACGCTGCAGAGAAGGCTGGACACCAGGTCCTGCCAGTATCAATGGTGAAGACCACCATGGGGATTCCCAGCAAAGGTGGGGTCAGGAATAGGCAGGAACCTCAACACTGCATTGCAACGTATCATTCCTATATTGCTAAGCCTCCTGATAATTCTTCTGATTCTCCTCCTTAGCCAAGAGATACACTGGCAACCTTTAGGCAGAAGGCCCGTCTGCTGGGAATGGAATTGCTCTGGATACAGTAGATCAAATTCCTGGGCTATGTCACAAAAGATCCTCATTTTTATTATATTTCAGAGAACCCTGCAGATGTTTATATTTCCTGTTCCACAGGTATTTTGATACCAGTCATTTCACAGTCTAATGTGTTTTTATTAATTCCTTCTCTTTCTTGTTCATTTATCCAGGATTTTCACTGCTATGATTGTTATTTTCCTCCCTGACCCATTGTTTTTAGCTGTTGGGCAGAGTGTCTTCTATTTTTTCCTTCAATACTAGAATTTTCTAGTTTAGCATTCTTTATCCAGTAAATACGTATTTTGATGTTAGTTGTTCTCTGCCCTTTTGCAATTGTCACTTTGTTTTATTAACCTGTCCTAGGACATAGCACTGGAGCTAAGCAAGGAAAGAATGGCTCAGAACTATCCAAGTCCCAAGGTGGGGCTTCATGTGCGTGGCTATGACCATTTATTCAATACGAGACTCATACATAGTTGACTATTTTGGGGAAAAAGGATAGTAAGTGAATAAAAGAGCATGAAGACTAGATAACTAACTAGCAGGATATCCAAGTATGATTCATACAACAGTAACAATTCAGGGTGCAGGGTGATTGGGAAAGGAGAGCACTGAGTTAAGTAAATCTTACTGTCTTTTGGATTGCAAAGGAGGAAAAATTCCCACCTTTTCCGCCTAGTTTTGGATAGAGGAAAGCAAAGTATTTTCAGGGCTGCAAAAGCATGCTAAGGGCAGAAAAAAAGAAAAAGGTTTGTTTTTTTTTTTTCCTTCTTCTCAAAGGCTTTAGAAGAGGAATAAGAATGAAAGAAATCAGGCTGATTTTGTTTTGAATGGTTGTGAGGCAAAGAAAGGAATGACAAGGAAAGATAATTTTGTTTTGTTTTGTTTGTTTTTTCTTGCGGGATGATGCAGTGTGTGTATGCTTGAATGTAAGAACAGCTGTGTAGGATCCATTTGGTCCAATGTCCTCCAGCCATATCCTCAGGATGACAGTGATGAAAACTGAGTGCCTACAGAGAGTATGAAAATTAGGAAAGCATGGCATGGCACACACTACAGAGTTTTTTTAGTTTGGATCTGCAATATCCTTACCCAGTCTGCAATAGGCTGATGTGATCTCCATGGTAATAGTTATTCTTGCCTTTAATTGATCCTCCACATTTGTCTGCCGGTTGTCAGTCAGCCAAAACCCCTGCGTGATCCTGGTAAGAATGCTTAAGTTTTCATGAGCCAACAAGTCATCCATGCCTATGACTGATACATGTGGTGCTGCTAAATCTGGTCTAAAGCAATAGCAATGGTAGGTTCTCCAGGACAGCCATTTCCAGGTGTATATTCAGATGGGGCACCTGGCTCCCTTCTACAAAGGAATCAATAACTTAATTCCTGATCAATAAAACCCATGAAGAATAGGACTAGATGAAGTGGCCAGGTGCCATAGTCCATAAAGACTTGGGGTGTCTCTTTAGATGGTAAATTCAGTGTAACGTATGTGAGGTAGACAAGAAGTGTGTTTGGGATACGCGACAGAGGCCTGAGTAAGAAAGGCTAATGAGATAGCTATGCAGTTAAGATATAGTTTGTATACACTAAACACTGTGCATACAGATTTTCTATGCCAGCAAGACCTTGTTTTGTACAACACAGGCACAAGATATCTGCACTGAAGGATCTCAGAGCTGGCATTTGCTTTGTGACAGGGAATGTACAGGATATTTTTATTACACTGTCTAACTCTGCCACAAATATATGGATACCTTACATTCAAAAATGGGCCACTGGGACACCATTCCTATTAAAATATAAAAGACAAGAGATGACTTACAAAATGTGCTTCAACAAGTATAATAAGGAGGAATGAAAAAGAACGAAGATCAAGAAGTCCAGAAAAATCTGTTAAAATGCTAGAACTTAGATTCAAGAATGAGCTGTGGAATGGAGCATTATTCTGTACATCTTTCCTCTATTTTTAGTATTTTATTTCACATAATATTCACATATTATATTTAAAGTTCATATATAGAGTATATAACTAAAAAGAATTTGAGAAGAAGACAGGAGTGTTTTGAGCAAATCAATACAGCCAGAAAGTCTTGTAGTAGTATGTTATATAATTAATACTTTCACTGGGATGAGAAAAGGAAAGAAATTAAATATAAATATGTAAATAAAATGGTGTTAAGCTTGGAATGCATGCTTGCAACCAAGAAATCCAACCGCATCCTGGGCTGCATCAAAAGAAGTGTGGCCAGGAGATCAGGGGAGGTGACTCTGCCCCTCTGCTCTGCCCTGGTGAGACCCCACCTGGAGTACCGTGTCCAGCTCTGGAGACCCCAGCATAAGAAGGATGTGGATCTGTTGGAGTGAGTCCAGAGGAGGGCCCGGAAGATGATCAGACGGCTGGAGCACCTCTCCTGTGTAAATAGGCTGAGAGTGTTGGGGCTGTTCAGCTTAGAAGTTAGAGGATTGGACTGACATTTTAAAAGTGTTGTAATTGGAGTAGATTATGTAGCCTTCTCAAAAAGAATAATTTCTCAAAAGGAGTATGGAACAGTGCATATAAAAAGGGTCAATTTACTTACCATATTTTAAGCATCATGCATTCAATCTCATTGTAGGTTACAAAATTACCAGAAGAGCCATCTGGTATTTATTTATCATGTTTTCCACAACACTTAAACACTTGCACGAGATCTTCCCACTTCTCCCCTCCTGAATTAAAACACAGTGAGTGATGACTATTTAGTATGGGGATTCACAGTCGAAAATTCCCTCCACAGTAAAACACCTAAATCACATCTTAAAACGCACATGGATGTCTCACTTCTCTTTTGTAAGGCCAGTAAAGATGTAAGAGGAAAACCCCACTTTTTGCATAGTAGGTTGGTGCTTACTGTTGAATATATGACCTGTATTAGTCATACTTCTAAAAAATTGCTGAACTCCTGGCTCCACGCAAAATTGTGATTTTTTTTTTTTTCTGGTGGAAAATGTTTGGTTTTTTTTTTTTCAATTCTGAGAATGCAACCATGCAAATAGTTGTTAGATTTGATATTTCATATATTTATTAGATTTAGCTGGCTTACCATCTCCTTAATCTTTCACACACACACAGAGCACAGATGTGTTTTTCTCTTCCTACTTCTCCAGAGTACAAACTTCTGCTGACAGCTGTCCCAAGTGCCTATGACAGGTTCACTCATGGCAGTTGAAAGAGAAAGCTAGCAACTTCTTATTTTAAAAACATTTTATCTATTCAGCAGGAAAGAGTCAATTTGTATTTGATTCACTACTCACTTCTTAATCTCTCTACAAATAAATAAATGCTTGCCACTAATCCCAAAGTATTAGAAATATATTTTGTATTTTCCTCTACAGGGCCACTGCCAGTAGCCTGCAGTTCCCCCTTCTTTCCGTTCCAATAGCAAAGTAGAAGCAATAAAGGTTAAAAGATTATTTCAACTCATTTGGTTCCATGGTCTAATGATTGCTAGGTATTCATCATGATCCCAGGCCTGTGTGGGATTTTTAACTGGTTTCACTTCCAAAGGTTAGTAAGGCCAAAGATTACTTACTTTCCAAGATGAATTATGCATTAATTATGGTGGAATCAAGCTACTCAGAGCAAAAGTAGTTAGGCCTGAGAACTCTTCCCTGATTAATACGGCACAGCAAGTGGTATCTCATTGTTAACAAACAGGTGTAATGTGATTTAAATAACATGAATTCTGATGCAAAATAAAAGCATTTACTGAAGTGGAATGGGCAAAAAAAATTAGCCTGCAGGTTTGATAATACATGGAAACATTTTACATCAATTCTTTCTGGCAAGTTCCTCAGTAAGTGCTTCATAACCTGCTTTTCTACATGAACTGACAAACAAAATTGAAGATAAAGAATTAAAATTCTTTGAAGGGCAAAAAGGATTTGTTTTAATGTGAGATTTGAAAAGAATGAGAGAGAAAGAGAAGTTCACAAACATATGCTAATGAAGTGGTAGGGATTAGACGGTTTTATGTGAGGTCAGCTAGTCGTACAGTTCTAGCATTTCCTGGTATTTTTCAAATTGCAAACCATTCTGTGAAAGTTGGTGGACAAAGGGAAAACATGGTGAGTTCCCTGAGTGAAAAGTATTCATCATAGAACAATGTCAGTTAAGAGGATGAGATCACTCAAGCCATTAACAGTAGTTGCACCAAGGGACAATTCTGTAGCTGCCAACAAAACTGCTTGAGGTGTCTGCCAAGATGCCAGATGCTGCTGCTAAAAAATAAAAAATTGTTATCCAAAATTGCTATCTGAGCTTCTGTGTTCCACGGAAGTGAAAAGAAAGACAACACAGTAAAGACGTATCTTCACTATCAAGCACTTACAGGTAAGTGCACTTACAGATATTTTTGATAATATTAACTGCTGGGGTAAACAGAAGAAACACTTTATCCTCTGCAATTCTGAGGCTTACGAGATTCAGTAATGAAGAATTTCACTTGATACTACAAATCCTTTTCTTCCCTGAATTCTTTCTATTCTTTTATAGAAAAATAAAAATATTCTAAAAGCCTCCTCTAAGTTCCGAGAAGGAAAATCTTTATGTCGAGTTAGCATGGAATTAAGAGGTTGTCTTCAGTGTGTGTGTACACATGACCCAGAATTTCTATAATGCAAGCACTTGGCTTTGCTTTCTATGTCTGAATGTTGAGAGAAGAAAGCTGAAATTTTCCTTGCAAAATCCACCCAAAAAAAAGGGTTTTTGCTAGCAGTAATTACAGCTCAGCGGTGGTAATTTGCTGTGAAACAATGAAACTGTAAAACATAATTACAATGATGCCTATTCTGGAAAGACATACGTCCAGCAACAAACTTAAAAAGGTCCTATCATGTCCTTAAATTCTGATCCAAATCTGCTGATTTTGGTGTGAATATTTATTGTGGGCTCTGCTCCATGTCAGCAGAGCAGGAGCTCTCAACTCCTGTTGAGTCTTGAATGTTCAGCTGGAAAGAAATGAGGTGAACAAAGTACTTGCTGTGCCTCAAGCAGAGCTAAAAGCAGAGAAGGAGAATTAGGGCTCCGACTGCGTTAGTGGTTTGCCACCTGGCTACATGCACAGGTGCAAGCTAGAGGTCAGGGTTCCCCGAAGTGAACACAGGAGAAGGGGCAAATCTGTATAATACAACGCAGCGCTGTGTAACAGATCCCCATACTGGCAGTAAGTGAGCACAGACAGTGCAGCTCTACTGGGGTCCTAGATTTGCACCCTTCAGACAGCACAAGCTGTCACAGGTAGCTCTTCCTGAAGCCCAGGGAGTTGCTTATCCCAGGAAAAAAGGGGTAAAAGACATGGTGGACACTAATATATAAACCACAAATCACTGTACAGGCCTTGGAGAGGCAGTTAGATACTCACAGTCTGTTTGTGACCTCAGCTCACCAGTCTTTTGTTCTAGACGAGCTTTAATGCCAGGTAAGAAATCAGAAAAAGAACACCCACGCACTGGATGCATTTGCCTTTGTGATTATTGTTTTTTTTTTAACAGAACATACAACCATGTATTCTCAATCTACATCTCTATTGTTGCTGACATATTTTATTCCCTTTATGAGCATTTGCAAATAAAAAGCATGTTTCTGTGCATCAGGCAGAAAATGCACTTGGCTTCTGCATGTGTTTCAAGTTGTTGATTATGCAGTGGTGGGCAGGAGAGTATTCATGAATATCATATAAATGTAATTTTAAGTTAGGATAATTAATGTTATCACATATCTTCAGATTAAATTTATACCCTAGATTTAGATATCTTTAATGAAAGCACCTGCCTTTTTTCTTTGATGACCTTCTTGCCTGTTGTTTTGTATGCCAGCCACCAGCCAGTGAGTCACCAAGCTATTATCAAAGTCAGTATCAAGGTAAGTATGATACAGAAGCAAATCTATTTCACAACACTTCAGCTATACACAATACATTCAGGTGACAAAAACAGAAAAAAAAAAGAAATCTATCTAGGACATTGTATAATGTATTGTAATCAAAACATCTATCCTCATATAGTGTGCAAAAGAATTGGAGAAGCAAAATTCTACTTGCATGTCTTAGTCTCTGTCTCTATAAAAACTGGAACAAAGCTATAGCACCCATTCCTCCCATCTCAATTCCAAACTTGTACTGGCTGCTTATAATTCACATTTCAGCTATTTCCAGGAAAGATGACCTTTTCAGAAAAAAAGGCTCTCGTGTTTTGAAACAGAATGAGCAAATTAAGAGCTTGACATTTTGAGTAAAATACTGGGCCTGTACCAATTTACACAAACAGAGCTTTAAAGTGCAAACTGCACCTGGACATGTTCTTTTGACTTTAGTCCACACGTAGACAAACAAGAAAGGTGTGTTTGGCTCAAAGGTGACTGATTTCTGAATACCTAGAAAGGCTTTTAACTATTGAATTCATCCATGTTATGCAGAGCAATGGAGATGAATTACTTGAATTGCTTCTTCCACAGGGAGAGCTGACTATCCAGCTTTTGGGGGCTTTGGAGAATTACAAGGAAATGTTCAATAAAAATATATGCAAAGCTGGTCTTCTTCAAATCCTTCTGCAATTGTTTTTGCTGCTTTTAAACACATGGACAGTGCCAAGGAAATGGATGGAACGTAAAATCTAAGAAATTTTTGTGCCAGGTAACCACATCTGCGATCACTTAAATACTTACTAGCAAAGCCTTTGCAGGAATGTTTTCACTGAGCTTTCTTTGAAACTGCTTTCTGTCACTTTCTCGGCAAATATCAGTATTGTTGCTGTCTTTTACTTTTTCTCATTGCTTGTCTATTGCTGCTATTATTGCTTAAGCAAATGCTCATCAGATAAACATATTATGTAATAATTTATGATAGCCTTCAAAACTAGATTTCAGATCCAACCTTTCATTATCTAGACAGCACTGTTCTCCCACTGTCTGTTGCATCATTATAGTGAACTTCACAAAACATACCATCACTTATTTATTAATCTGTTATAGAGCATTGTGTACAGATTTTTATTTTATTTTCTATATAAAGATGCTTAAACACAATTACTTCAAATTTGATTAATAATTAAAAATTACATTTCCTAGGTTTATTGGCCATTTCTGTGGTTAAATTCTACATAGGGCAAAACCAAACAAAACCCAACAAAAAGTGATTAAATTAAAACTGAAATTAAAAATTAACAATGCAAGACACAGATTGAGACTGACTTTAAAACCATAATGTACTGTGGTTTGAAATGTCCTGTAAGATTCAAAACAATCTAAACGTTCTTGCCTCCCTGATAATTAACTAGTAGTGTTTTGTGGCCTTTGTGATTACAAAACCACAACACATATATATCAAAGTAGACACTGTATTAGAGCTTTTCAGCAGCACGAATAAGAAGATACAAAGCAAATGTCAAAACCAAACAAAATTTCTCAATGATCATGCTAAATCTGTATTAACCGCATGACATGAACTTAAGTGTTGTATAGGTCCTGTGCGAACCTCTGCAAACAGGTGATCTTTCTATTCAGTCAGACCACTGAAATCTTATTAAACAAATAAATAACTCATCAGACTTTGTCTTTGCCCTCTATGATAGTAGTGGACTGTAGTATAATCCTAATTCTGTATGTGAGTATCTACATCTTGCTATCCTGACAGTGAGTGTTAACATCTGCAGAGCAAAACAACCCGTAAGTGTGCTGTTAACCAAGGGTCCAGTCTCTCTATCTTGTTCCAGGACTCTGGGTTTTATGTACAACATCTTTGCAGGGCTGATTTTCAGAGTATGGTGGGAGAGTTTTCAATTCCTTCCAGTAGCCATGAGCAATAGCCAATAGCAGCAATAATATTTTTAGCCCTACAATCTAACAAAGACATTTATAGCTTAAGCACCTTTAATTTTTTTTTTCCTCTGGCTGCTTTAGCATCTCTATTTAAACCAGGTCTTACAGGTGGATTTTGGATAGTTGTTGTTTCCTCAAAATTTATGAAGCTTTTACAACACAAAATCATCACATTGCATATATAGAATGGCTATCCAAAGACTCTAAATATAAGATTTTACAGATTACAGGGAAAATATTTTGAAACCTCAATTTGAAAAAAAAAATCAGTGATAATATTTACTTAAATAAATTGGTTGTTTTTATATTGATACCCACGATAGCATGTAGATGGATAAAAGTTTTCCCTTAGAAATTGTAATAGCTAGTCCAGGATTCACTCTATGAGAGAACGAAGCTTTAGAGAAAAGCACATGATGAAACTTGACAGGTGTTTTTGTTTCCATTTGACATTTCTCCTCAGGTCACTCAGCAAAGCTATTGTAAATCTTTTTAGCAAACAGTTGAGGAACTATTAACAGCATCTTGTTATCTACCTAAAAGAGCCATTGAATACTTGACCACCTGAAAGGACACCGTACTTTTAGTACCCAGAAAGGTGTAGTTTTCTTGTGGTGATGGAAGAGAGAAGGAAGAGAGCATCTCAAAATCTTCAGCAAGAGTTACCAAATGTGTAAAGATCAAAGAAATTAAAACCTCTTGTCAAAGAGTCTATCCACCAAAGGGTCATGCCTGTGTTTCTCAGTGTGATTAGAACACTTTAATGCTGAAATATATTAGACCTATTTACATTAGAGGATGTGACATATTTCTGTGAAACCACTCATACCATCAAACTACCTGGCCATATGAAACATTTCACCTGCTGGGTTTTTTTGAGTTTCGTTACTATATTTAAGAGGACAAAGTTGGTTGGTGACAATTTGTGAAATGAAACTTTTAAAAATTATATATCTAATTAGTATAATTAAGCATCATTGAGAAGCCCTAAGAGAACAGTCTTCTAAGATCATGCAAAACTGACAGGATACAATTCCATTTTAAATGCAGTATATCTTCCAGATGATGTTATAAATTGTAATAGTCAATTTAATTTATCATGCTATTGTTACTCCATAAATGAGGAGGCGCTATCTAAATTATAATCAGATATTTAAAATATAGCTGCTACAACACCAGCCTGTAAATTAATAATGCACAGTATTAGTATCATGAATATGAGTAGTAGCAGCAGAAAGTGGTCACTTTGACCTTCATGTTGAAAATAACGATGGACAGGTACCTATTAAGTCATCTCTGTTCTTCTGCATTAGTTATAAATACATCCTGATAGTAATAACATCTAAGTTATTAAAATGTCATACGGTCTAAATTCTCAGCAGACATTCAGCTAAAAAAGATCAGAAGAGTTCTTGAATGAGGTCTTGCATTTCATTATAGCTTTTCCTTTATGTCCTGTTAGACTCCCAGTGCTGCAGATCAAGCTGATGCACATAAAATGGTGAACAGTACTCGGGGAAATATGACTCCCTGGAAAGGAGGCATTACTGGACCAGCTTAGTTGTCTGGAAAGTTTAGGGACATCAAAACATGAAACTACATGGGCTTTAGATAGCTAGGAGCATTACTGGGTTAGTGACTCATGGCAGGACATTTAACCTAGGTTAAAACTGAAATAGGAGAAAAAATTCTGTATTAAGTTAGTAGATCAATCCCTATGTGTTCCATTTCAACACCTTTCCTGTTTAGGATGCTTTGCTGCCAGGAAAAAAAAGAAGTTGCTATCAGGATAAATTGCACCTGATCCTGCATACAGGCCCTACCTGTGAATATGAAGATATAAAATCACGGAATGGTTTGAGTTGGGCAGGATCTCTAAAGTTCATCATGTCCACCTCCCCCTGTCATTGGCAGAGAAATATTGCACTGGATCAGGTTGCTCCATCCACACCTGGCCTTTAATACTTTCAGGGATGGCCATCCACAACTTCTCTGGGCAAACTGTTCCAGTGCCTCATCACCCTCCTTGCAAAATATGTCTTTTTTTATGCCTAATCTAAATATAATCACTTTTACTTTAAAACTATTGCCCCTTGTCCTCTCACTAGAGGCCTTGGTAAAATGGTGCTCTTTCTGTCTTTCCTATAAACTCCCTTTGTATATTGAAAAGCTACTACAAGTTGTCCCCAGAACCTTCTCTTCTCCAGGCTAAACAATCAACTGTCTCAGCCCTTCTTCATAGGAGAGGTGCTCCATCCTTCCGACCATTTTTGTGGTCCTCCTCTGGATCTACTCTAACAGGTCCATGTCCTTCTTGTATTGAGGTCTCATGAGAGAGTGGAGTAGAGAGACAGAATCACCTCCTTCAACCTGCTGGCCAAGATCTTTTTGATGCAGTCTAGGATATGATTTGGTTTCTGGGCTTCAAGAGCTGGCTGATGTCCAGTTTTTCATCCACCAGTATTCCCAAGTTCTCTGCAGGGCAGCTTTCAATTGATTTATCCCCCATTCTGTATTGATAGTGGTGGTTGCCCTGACCCATGTGCAGAACCTTGCACTTGCCCTCATTGAACTTCACGAGATTCATACAGGCCCACCTCCCAAGGCTATCAAGGTCCCTTTGGATGGTACCCTTTCTCTCAAGTGAATAACTGCACTGCTCAGCTTGGTGTCATCTGTAGACTTGCTGAGGGTGCACTTAATCCCACTGTCTATGTTGTTGATGGAGACATTAAATAACATTATTTCCAAGAGAGACCCTTGAGGGACACCACTTGTTACTGGTTTCCACTTGGACATTAAACTACTGACTGTAATTCTTTGGACATGGCTATCCAGTCAGTTCCTTATCCCTCTACCGGTCCATACATCAAACCCCTATCTTTCCGATTTAAAGATAAGAATATTGTGGGGGACCATATCGAAGGCCTTTAAGAAGTATAGGTAGCTGACATCCATAGGTCTTTCCTTGTCAACTGATGCAGTCACTTAATTGTAGAAGGCCACTAGATTAGTCAAACAATACAAATGTCTCAGAAGGTTCGCAACAGCTAACAGCAGGAAATGAGGCATAAATTTGGACAACCAAAAGCTCTGGAGAGCAAGGTGTCATTGCAGTTCTTTCTGTTTCCAGATTTGCACCACTTTTATCTCTGAGGGCATTTAGCACTTACAGTCCTGAACTCCCTTCTGAGGTGAGATGTTTATGCCTGGCCTTTCTCTGAAAAGACTTCTGGCAGCAACAGGCACATTTTTTAAAACCAATACTTAACAGCTGTACCATTTCACCTTTGCCATTTCTTCTTCTGTATAGGGAACTTTGAACCCATGGCTTCCGCTCTGCCCCCCTTTCCCACCCTCTCTTTTCTTTCTGCACCTGAATATGACAGAAGCTCTTACCATGTGACGGGTAAGAAAACCACCTTGGTGACATGCATTGAAGTCTGGAGTCATGTCAAGTTCCCATTTTCCATGCAGCATTCAGCAGACCAGGGAGGAGGAGATCTCCTGGATTTTTCTTAGGCATTTTCTGAATGAGGAAAGAGATACCTGAGTCTCACTGCCTGATACAACACTGAGTGTCAGATGAGCAAGAAAACAAACCACTGTCACTCTTGAGAATGAGGAAGAGTAAAATATTTCTAGGTCCTCTTTCAGTGTCAAGAAACTTCCCTCCAGGTGTTACGCATTGACACTAGAAACAGCTGAAATAGTACATCTGAACCTCTCTCCCTCCTGTTCCTCCAGCTGTTTATTGTGGGCCTCCTACTTGCATTTACCCTTCTCCTAGCTGAGCTAATTGAACAAACCAAATGAGAGCGGCGATCCCAAGCGGTGTGGAGGGACTGCACACCCACCTCAGAGCTCTTGTGGTACCTTAGGTAGGGGGACTGTCATCTCCAATGGGTGGCATTTCTGAAAAGCTATTGGTAAATACCATTTCATGTGTATTGACAACCATGTTTCCAACATACCACTCACTCTCTAATTCTGTTAATTCTGTTCTGATACTCAGGCAGCTGACTGTCTGTCTGATATATTTCCTTTTAATTTCAAAAGTTTGTTTTCTTTCAGGGAAGCAGGCACTGTCTAAGAAAGGGCAGTGCTGTGAAAACTCTTGAGGGAAGTATGAGAACCAAAATCAGTTTTTCAAGTGCAGTCCCACTCCTCACAACAACAACAACAAAGCTGCTTTTCTGTATCCAGAATTCTGTATCTGTATTTGATGCACTTTGTGAGCTCAATATAAAAACCAAAGGTTGGCATAACTAAAGATTGCATTGCTAAAGATTATGCACATCAATTCCACTTAATTGACTTCTTACATGGTTCACATTTCTGTTAAGTTAATTAATTAACAGAGCTTTCAAATCACTGTTGCACTGTATTCTCTGGAACTATCCAACTTTTGGTTCCCAACCCTTGCAAGGCAGGAAAGAGCCCTCCTGGATACTGTCTTTTTCTTCGGAAAGGGGTAGCTATTCTATTGCTGTTGTGGTATTTTTCCCTCAAGGAGAAGACCTGCTTAATCTGTGACATTAGGCTGATGCTATGTTTCTATACATCAGGAAAGCCTAATACATACAACCTTAGGAACATTTCTGTAAGACTGTATCATATATATCCACAGCTTGCAACACACATTACTGTTGCAAGACTCTCAATTTATTCCTCTAAGATTATGCTCACCTTAGCAAAAAAGAGTGCATTTGTAGAGAAAAAAAAACACCTGACACTAAGACCCCACTGTCCGTACATCTTGCGTTTCTGGAGGTTACCTCAGACTAGCTCCACTCTGGTTCCAAGCACTGAATGACCACCAGTGGCTGGATGCTGATAGGTGCATTCCCAGAGTGCATCTTCTGTCTTGTTTTCGTCTTGCTGTTCAGTGATGTGAACTAAAGAATGCTAAATGGGGAAAATTAGGAGGTTTTTTTTTTCAAAAGTGAACTCTTGCTAACAGCAAGATTACACAGAGAAATGGAAATTTCTAAGAGTTTGTTGCCATCCTATCCTAGTCATTTGATTTGCTCCAAGGCAGCTCCAAAAACTTGTCTAAATCCTCTGTTATTCCTTATTTACACGACATGCCTGAGACACACCAAATATAAATATATATACTGTCTGGCCTAGTCCAAGTTAAAAGACACTGTGTCACAGAATACAGATCCTATTTTTTAGTTTGGGCCTAAGAACATATAATTTCAGCAAGTATTCATTGTTGTTCTGGTTTTGTTAGTGAGGGGGTGCTATGGTGGCAGCTTCTGTAAGAAGCTGCTAGAAGTTGTTCCCCTTTGTTCAGTGGACTCTGGAGCGGTGGCCGCTGCTGGCCAGGGCCAAGACAGTTGGTGGCAGAATGTTCCCTGATAACGCCCCTGTGATAATGTATTTAAGAAGGGGAAAAACAGAAAAAGGAAAAAGAGAGAAGATATGAAGAAGCAGAGCAGGGACAGAGAGGGGGAGGCATGAGCCCTGTGGGCCTTGCAGCCCTCACCCTCTGGCCTCCTGCCGGGCAGCCGACTGGGACCAACTCGGCCCGGCCCGGCTGCAAGAAGTGGAGAGGAGATGAGATGTGAGGAGAACCTGAGAAGCGTCTGCCTGAGCCGGTTGTGAAGAATTTCTTGTGAGAGGAACGGCTGCAGACGCCAAGGTCAGTGCAGAAGGAGGGGGAGCAGTGCTGCTGCTCCCGGCAGAGATTCCCCTGCAGCCCGAGGTGCA
>WHYT01017666.1:244772-293856 GCA_009806455.1 Tetrax tetrax
GTTAAGCCTGGGAAGAGGGAGGGGTGGGGGGAAGTTATCTTGTTCTCTGTCTCATTATACTGCTGGTTTTAGTAATAAACGAATAGTTTTCCCCAGGTTGAATCTGTTTTGTCCATAATGGTAACTTTAAGGATTTTCTCCCTGTCCTCCTCTCAAACCTCGAGCCTTTTTCTTATAAGTTCTTTTGGAGGGTGGGGGGAGTGAGAGACTGCGTAGTCTGGCCCTGACTGAGGCTGAACTACAATTGTGCATATCTATTAAATAAAAATTCTTAAATAAAAAAATTTGAAAAACACCCCCATCACTTGTCTGTGACTGCTGCTTAAAATTCATTAGCCTTTGTTTTGCTTAGACTTTCCCTTTAATTAGTTTTCAGATTGTACATTCTTTATAATTACCCCAAGCAAGATAAAATGAGAAAGTTTAATACACTCCATTTGTGCAATGAACTGAATCATTTGTGGAAGGTGCTGTATGATTAAGGTAGGTTTGTTGCTGACATACCAGTTTCCATTTGATTACTGTTCACTTCTTGCTATGTCTAATTTAGGGTCCTACTGTATTTTGTGGATATATCTTCAAGATGTGCTAGAAATGCCCTCAGATATTGAAAACAGCCAAGATACTTTTGAAAAACTTGGTCCATTCATATCATAGAAGCTAATTGTTTTTTGTTGTTTGCTTGTGTTTTGGGTTTGGTTTTTTTTTTTGGGGGGGGAGGGGAATGGCGGATGTTTAAATGATTTGTTATTTTAATATAATTTTCCAATAATAATGAAATATCTTCTTTTAGACAAGTACTGGATCCTAAACTGTTACATACCATTGCTTTTGATCTGAGGAGTGTAAAGTTTACTGAAATAAATTATATTATGGTGAAGCCCATTATCGCAAGAAGAATTGCTGTAATATCATCATACTAATATGTTTCTCTAACAGGTTACAAATAAAACACTGATAATTATTTAAATATTAATTTTCTGATTTTTAAAAATATTTAATGAAGTACTTTATTTTTCTTAGCATATAGAAAAAATGGAAAGCCCCGTTTTAGATGTGAAATTGTTTTTACTGTTTTGATTCAAACACCAAAACTGAAACTACTTATTTGAAGCAAAGAAAAAAACCAAAATGAAATGGAAGCAATATTTTAGCAAATTCAGTATCAGTATATATGAAGGATGATCCAGCTTATAGTTTTCATGCTTAAATAACACAAATAAAGATCATTATATTTAAATATATATTTTTATTCTAATGCAGTAAATACAGGTGCAGGTGTAGAAGTACACAACCTGGACTGACACATGAGAGATTAAAGTCTTTCAAAGTTCAGCCCTTGATTAGAAACATAAACATTTTATGCTCCCAGGAAAAAGTAAGGACCTCATTCTTTTCAACATAATGATTTACATTTTTTTTTGTATTTCAGTAATTATTCCATTCTTTTCTTTCTTACTAGAAGGTAAAGAAATAAATTTCGACCTGAACTAAAGCTTGTGGAGCATGAAAACTGGAGCTTCTGGTTATATTTGCTCCTGGCTCCTGGCCTTTAGCAAGATATTTAAGCATGTGCTTTAAACACAGGAATAGCTGCATTGAACAGCTCTGTAAAGCTGAGCAGTAATAATAGATCTCAATAGATTCTAAGATTTCTTCATGCTTTTACAATGAAAAATAGATGCTCTTGCAACAAAATCTGAGTTCCAGGTTTCTTACTATTTCCAACCAATGTTGTCCTCCCCATTCACAATGTATCTGTCCTTCTTGGGAGAGCCTAGCCTTAACAAAACAACTGGAAACTTATAATGTTACTGATATTCATAGACACCACGAAATTTGCATTCCAAAAGGTTATCATAGTAAGCTGATGTATGACGCAGTGTGGTGTTTTCATATTTTCAGAAAGTTCCTTTTATGCAAGTAAATGACGCTTCCTAAGATATCTACAAAATAACCAGAAATACTTTAACTAAAATGAAATGACTAGCTTAACATTTTGAACTCCTTGATATAGTAGCGTAAAAGATAAATCTAAACAAAACACACAAAATCAATCAAGACTGACTAGGTAAAAGCATGTGACATGTCTCGGTAATGTCTTGTAGGTATGGAATAGCTGAGGGTTTGGAGAGGTTTTTGGGCTGCCTTTGAGTATATTCAATGGCTAGGAGAGGATGGCAACAAACTCCAATAGTTTATTCTAGAAACTTCAATTTCTCTTTGTAATCTTGCTCTCAGTAGGAGAAAATTGAATAATTCAAATTGTCCTGTAATTCTGTTAGGAAACAATCTTTTTCAGTCATCTTATTACTTAATGTTGTAGTTCAGCCCCGATCGGGACCAGACTACACAGTCTTTCTCTCACTCCCCCCACCCTCCAGGAGAACAGGGGGAGATGATATAAGAAAAGCAGCTCAAGGTTCGAGATAAGGACACGGAGAAATCCTTAAAGTTACCTTGACGGGCAAAACAGGCTCGACTTGGGGAAAACTATTCATTTATTACTAAAACTAGCAGGAGAACAAGACAGAGAACAAGATAACCTCCCCCCACCCCTCCCTCTTCCCAGGCTTAACATTATCTCTACTACCTTCCCCCCCTGAGCAGCACGGGGGGGAAGAGGGAATGGGGGTTGTGGTCAGTTCATCATGCGTTGTTTTACGCCGCTTCGTCGTCGTCGGGGGAAGAACTCCTCACATTCCTGCCCTACTCCAACCTGGGGTCCCTCCCACTGCTCCGGCGTGGGTCATCTCTTCCACGGGGTGCACTCCCTCCAGAACAGCTGCCCCAGCGGGCCCCCCATGGGCCACAGCCTCCTTCAGGCCTCCGCCTGCCCCACAGTGGGGCCCTCCCCGGGCTGCGGGTGGATCCCTGCTCCTGCGTGGGCCTCCATGGGCTGCAGGGGCACAGCCGGCCTCACCATGGGCTGCACCTCGGGCTGCAGGGGAATCTCTGCCGGGAGCAGCAGCACTGCTCCCCCTCCTTCTGCACTGACCTTGGCGTCTGCAGACGTTCCTGACAACAGGCTGGCAGACGCTTCTCAGGATCCTTTTACATCTTATTCACTTCTCATCTCCTCTCCACTTCTTGCAGCCAGGCTGGGCCGAGTTGGGCCCAGTCGGCTGCCCGGCGGGAGGCCAGAGGGTGAGGCCTGCAAGGCCTGCGAGGCTCGTGCCTCCCCCTCTCTGCTCCAGCTCAGCTGCTTCACATCCTCTCTCTTTTTTTTGTCCTGTTTTTCCCTTCTTCAATACGCTATCACAGAGGCGTTATCACGGGACATTCTGCTACTAATTGGCTCGGCCTTGGCCAGCAGCGGGTCCGCGCTAAGCCCGTCTGAGTCCACTGAACAAAGAGGAGCGACTTCTAGCAGTTTCCTACAGAAGCCAGCACCTTAGGCCTCCCTCACCAAACAAAACCAGAACACTTAATGATATTGATTATATCAGTAACAATTTATAGAGATTACACTGTTCATGAGTAAACAGCGTATGTCCCTTTGCTAACTTAATACATTCATTAAAAACAGAATTTTTTTTTCATTTTAAATTCAGAAATCTAAGGAAGAAAATCTTATGTTAATCATTCATAGATGTCAATGCTATCAAAAGTAATTAAATGTTTAATGCAAAAATAATTGTAAAACTCATCTAATTATGCTATTCTCCTTTTAAATTCCATGTGCTGGCTTTCTCTCGGCTTTTTGGTCCAGTTCATATTTGTTGTTTCCACCTAGAAGCAGCCTATTATCCAAAATAGACAGGAAACTCAACCTCAGTTATGATTTGCATTTATCAAAGCAATTTTGCTTTTGAATTTGGCATTTAATAAAGAACTCATGTTAATGCAAAAAAAAATTCCACTCATCTTACTTCTGTGACTGCTTATTTTTCTGCTGTGTTTTGGAGCTTGAACAACTGTCAATAATGGATAGATTGTAACAACTTCCTTTTATTGTATCTAGCAAAGACAAAACAAACAAAAAAAACCCCCTCTTTCCCCCAGATTCCTAGGGAAGACATAAATACAACATATCATACATTTTTTGTAGCAATTATGAACAGATTTCAACCATATTTTTACTTGAAAAGATGTCTGCCTAGACATATTAAACTAGCTTCCTTTTCGTCAGTCACTTGTACAGTGGATGTGCTGTGGCTTAATGTAGTATAATTTAATTTACTATTTAAACTTCACTTCAGGAGACACACATTTGATCCATGCAAACTGGCTTTTGGAGTGGGCTTCTGTCATACAAAGTTGGACAACTGTGATGTAGGTTTTCTTTGACAATTTAAATTGCGCTAGACACTTCAGTAAAACTTTTCTTTTCCCCTTAATGTTTGGAGTGATGGAATGTGTGAAGTGATTCTGTCTGGTTTCAGAACTAAGATAAAGAGATAAGTACAGAGGATGAATCTAGGAAATTAATATTTAACAATTTATATTATAAATCCGTAAGTAAATACTGGGTTATAAAACCAAAACTCTTGCTCTCAAGAGAAATTGGTTCAATCATATCCTTTACAGTTACTGTTTATTTATACTTCTTTGCAGTAAAATTTAGATATTGTAACCAATAAAAATCACTTCACTAGGTTAGACCATATACAAGTTACATAGGGTAGATTTGTGTTCAGAGAAAGTGAAGTGAAAATCATCGGCTAGTAAATGTCCATGACTAATTAGATTTATGCAACTATAAACCCAGCAGTAGTTACCCAGAAAATTTTTGAAGGAAAACATTTGAAGACTCTCTTACAGAAAAAAACCCCTCATGTTACTTTCTGTATATTCATGTTCACCACATGGTAGTAGAAACAGCCAATGTCCTAGAAGGATTTTGGTTTTGCTTTTTTTTTTAATAACACATTAATAAAATAAGGCATAAGAAAGATATTAAACACCATAATGTCAGTATAGTCTAAATTAGTGGAAGCAGAACCAACACATTGAACAGCTGTAAAACAATCTGGGAAGTAAAGAAGTAAAAGAAATGTGGGTTTAGACCTAAGCACTGCTGTGGAGGCTTTATCATACTTCCACAACTGCAGCCATGGTACCTTATGCTGTGAGTCTCTGGAAGATGAGCTTTAGGACTGAGCTTTACTGAGCTTTACTGAGGTTTAGGACCAAAGGGGAGATAATTCAGGCTGAAAGGGGCCTCAGGACATCTTTAGCCCAGCCCACGACTACAGCAATGCCAGCTCTGAGGGCAGCGTTGGACCAGAGGGGTAATGACAAATACTTGCTTCCTCCAAGCAGGACCAGTTCTTCTCAAACTGGTGCTCTGTGAGGGTGCTAGCTTGTGCCTGCAAGCTTTTGATAGCCAACGTTTGGAGGAAATGTCCAAAGAGTACCAGGTGTTCATTCCTACACTCTACCCACTACCTTACTGAGATAGTATTAGGATGTTCAATGGTACTTAAGTCTATGCTGTAAATTAAGCAGTGCCAGGTAGGATTTAAGTACTAAAACTCAACAAGCTTACTTACCAGAGTCCCCTGGGAATTTGCTTTTGAGGGCTTAGGAGTCCAAGAGTGATGGTCAATTTTAAGAAACACCTTTCAAAAGCACAGGAGCAGGCAATTCCACTGTCTCAAAAGTGAAGCAAATGGGGCAGAAGACCAGCTTCACTCAACATGGAACTCCTCTTGGAACTCAGGAGGAAGAAGAAATTATATAATTGCTGGGAGACAGGTTAGGCTTCACAGGAGGATTACAGAGCCCTGATTTGCATATGCAGGGAGAAGATATGAATGGCCAACGCTGAACTAGAGTTGAAACTAGCCAGTGTTGTGCCAGACAACAAGACAACAAGAAAGGCTTTTAAAAGTACTTTCATAGCAAAAGAAGGTCTAAAGAAAACATTGGACCAGTACTTGTTGAAGATAGTCACCTGACAAACAGATGAAGATAAAGCAGAATTCAATGCTTTCTTTGCTCAGTCTTTAACAATTCTGATAGACCTTGGGCTGCCCAGTCCTCTGAGCTGGAGGACCATGAGTATGGGAACCATGACTTTCCATTTGTGGACACTGAAATGGTAAGGGACCACTTGGATCAGCTGAATGTTCATAAGTCCATGGAGCCTTGTGGGATTCATCCCAGATTACTGAAGGAGCTAGCAGATATTACAGCGGGACCCCTCTTAATCATCTACCAAAGGTCTTGGTAGTCTGGGGAGGTCTCTGCTGGAAGCTCACCAGTGTTATTCTGGTTTACAAGGAGAGCATGAGGGAAGGCCCAGGAAACTACAGACCTGTTGGTCTAAACTCAGTACCTGGAAAAACTATGGAGAAGATCATTCTGGGTGCTACTGAAAGGCATTTAAAGGTCAATGCCATCATCAGGCACAGTCAACATGGATTCACAAAGGGTAAGTCCTGTTTAGCTGATCTAATAACTTTCTAGGATAAGGTCACCCACCTGGATGAAGGGAAGGTGGTGAGTGTAGTTTCTTGGGATTTTAGAAAGGCATTTTATACTCTCATTTACAGCATCCTTCTGGATGAGTTGTCCAGTTGTCCAGTTGTCCAGGATGAGCATTCAACATGCTGGAGGTAATGGATGTGTTGTGGTTTTGTTTAGTGAGGGGGGCCTAAGGTGGCAGGTTCTGTAGGAAACTGCTAGAAGTCGCTCCCCTTTGTTCAGTGGACTCGGACAGGCTTAGGGTGGACGTGCTGCTGGCTAAGGCCGAGCCAATTGGTAGCAGAATGTCCCGTGATAACGCCTCTGCGATAACGTATTTAAGAAGGGGAAAGACAGAAAAAAAAAAGAGAAGAGAAGATGTGAAGAAGCTGAGCCGGGGCAGAGGCACAGAGAGGGAGGCACAGGCCTCTGGGGCCTTGCAGGCCTCACCCTCTGGCCTCTCGCCAGGCGGCCGACTGGGCCCAACTCAGCCCAGTCTGGCTGCAAGAAGTGGAGAGGAGATGAGATGGATGATGTGAAGAGATCCTGAGAGGCTTCTGCCAGCCTGTTGTGAAGAACTTTTCTTGTGAGAGAAACAGCTGCAAACACCAAGGTCAGTGAAGAAGGAGGGGGAGGAGTAATGCGTCTCCTGGCCAAGATTCCCCTGCAGCCTGTGGTGATGACCATGGTGGAGCAGGTTGTCCCCCTGCAGCCCATGGAGGTCCACGGAGGAGCAGAGATCCACTTGGAGCCCGTGAAGGACCCCGCACCGGGGGAGGTGGATGCCTGAATGCGGCTGTGGCCCGTGGAGGGCCCGCTGGGACAGCCGTTCTGGAGAGACTGCACCCCGTGGAAGAGATAACCCACGCCGGAGCAGTTTAATGCAGGACTGTGGCGTACTGGTGGGACCCCACACTGGAGCAGGGGAGGAATGTGAGGAGTTCTTGCCCCGACCCTGAAGCAGCGGCGTAAAACAACGCGTGATGAACTGACTGCGACCCTCATTCCCTCTTCCCCCCTGTGCCACTCGGGGCCAGGGGGAAGGTAGTAGAGATAATGTTAAGCTCGGGAAGTGGGAGGGGTGGAGAAGGTTTATCTTGTTTCTCTGTCTCATTCTCCTGCTAGTTGTAGTAATAAATGAATAGTTTTCCCCAAGTTGAGTCTGTTTTTCCTGTGATGGTAACTTTAAGGATTTCTCCGTGTCCTTATCTCAAACCTCGAGCAGTTTTTTCTTATATTATCTCTCCCTATTCTCTGGGAGGGTGGGGGGAGTGAGAGAGAGATTGCGTAGTCTGGTCCTGATTGGGGCTGAACTATGGCAGATGCCATCCAGAGGTAATGGATGCCAACCTTGAAAGGTTTCACAAGTGAGTCCATGCCAACCTCATGAAGTTCAACAAGGCCAAGTGCAAGGTCCTGCACATGGGTTAGGACAATCCCAAGCACAAATACAGGCTGGGTGGAGAACGGATCAAGAGCAGGCCTGAAGAAAAGGATATGGGAGTGGTGGTGGACGAGAAGCACAACATGAGTTAGTAGTGTGCACTGCCAACCCAAAAGGCCAACCTCATCCTGGGCTGCATCAAAAGAAGTGTGGGCAGCAGGTTGACGGAGGTGATTCCGCCTCTCTACTCCACTCTCGTGAGACCCCACCTGGAGTACTGCATCCAGCTCTGGAGCTCCCAACATAAGAAGGACATGGATCAGTAGGAGTGGGTCCAGAAGAGTGCCAGGAAGATGATCAGAGGGCTGGAGCACCTCTTCTATGAGCACCTCTTCTATAAGGACAGACTGAGAGAGTTGGGGCTGTTCAGCCTGGAGAAGAGGAGGCTCTGAGGAGACCTTACAATGGTTTTCCAGTACCTAAAGGAGGCATACAAGAAAACTGGAGCGGGGCTTTTGACAAAAGCATGTAGTGATAAGACAAGGGGTAATATCTTTAAACTGAAAGAGGGTAAGTTTAGATTAGACATAAGGAAGAAATTCTTTACTGTGAGGGTGGTGAAACACTGAAACAGGTTGCCCAGAGAAGCTGTGGATTCCCCCATCCCTGTTCAAGGCCAGGTTGGACGGATCTTTGAATGACCTGGTCTGGTGGAAGGTGTCCTTGCCCATGGCAGGGGAGGTTGGAAATAGACGATCGTTAAGGTCCCTTCCAACCAAAACCATTCTATGATTCTATGAAATTGGGAGAGGAGTGGCTGGAGAGCAGCCCCGCAGAAAAGGCTCTGGAGGTGCTGACTGACACTAAGCTCAATGAGTCAGCAGTGTGCCCTGGTAGCCAAGAGGACAAACCACCTCCTGGGGTGCACCCAACACAGCATAGCCAGTTGGTCAAAAGAGGGGATTATCCCACTGTATTTAATATTTGTGCAGCCTCACCTTGAGTACTGTGTGCAGTTCTGGGCCCCACAATTTCAAAAAGGATGTTGAGGTTCTTGAATGCATCCAGAGGAGGGCAACAAAGCTGGTGGAAGAGCTGTAAGGCGTGTCCTGTGAGGAGTGGTTAAGGACTCTGGGTTTGTCTTGTTTGGAGGAAAGGAGGCTGAGGGGCAACCTCATTGCTCTCCATGGCTTCCTGAGGAGGGGAAGTGGAGAGGGAGGTCCTGAGCTCTTCTCCCTGGGATACAGCGACAGGATGTGTAGGAATGGTTCAAAGCTGCCCCAGAGGAGGTATAGAGGGAACATTAGGAAATTTTTTTTTTTTTATGGACAGGGAGGTCAAACACTGAAACAGGTTTCCTAGAGAAGTAGTCAATGCTCCAAGTCTGTCAGAATTTAAGAGGCATTTGGACACGCCCTTAATGCTTTAACTTCTGGTCAGCCCTGAATTGGTCAGGCAGCTGGACTAGATAATCGTTGTAGGGCCCTTCCCATCAAAACAGTCTGTTCTAGTTTATTTTGAGCCTCGTGCAATGCTGTTAATACTCTGTACTACTGTACCCCAACACGTGCTATGTAGTTGCTGAAATTTTATTAATAATACTTCAGAAATATATTATTCTTCTGCCACACTAGATTGTGCCTACTAAGAGCACAGTCTTTTATCACATTCATAAATTTACTTTGAATGAAATTTTTTCCTTATAGATGAACAATTACTGAGTACTTGTTAGGTTCGGGCCTTTCCAAAAAGTCTGCTATGTTTTTTCAGGCAATTGCAGAGAATAGTGAATTATTACAATGTCTTAAATTTGTTTCTGCTTCTTAAAAATCTTCTTTACATAATATTAATTACATTGGAATTATGTATCTAAAAAAAAATCAAAATAATCTTTACACAAAGTTATAATTGGAAAGAATTTTGGAGCTGGAAAACTGTTGAGATTCTTATCATGCACAAAATGAGAATGCTGGGACCAGGTAGTCTAACAATTTAACAGAAGTAAAACTTTCTTCAAATGTCTGCATGCCTGCTGTGCTCACAAAAGTCAACACAACTGTTGTGTACCATGTTTTCCCAAATTCTGCAGGAGGACAAGCTTCATAAATAATGACAGCTTGGGCAGTGTTACAGGAACGTGCAGTGCTTGTTTTGCCAAAGGAAAAAAACAATTCCGTATTCACTGGAACTAATACATTCTAGTTTCCAATGTACCATTCCTGCACACATTGTATTCAGTTTAATAGACTAAATCTGTAGTTTTCCCTCTTCTCTAAGGTGTCCCTTCTCTATTTGACTATATATATATATATTTATTTTTTTTTAAGGTATAGGAAGACAATGTGTTTGAGAACTCTCTCTTGCTCTCTGTCGTATTCAGATGAAACGGGACAGCATCTTTCATTATTAAGAGAGGCTAGCAGAAAGACTTCTGTACTTATGCAGATAATGTGGTCCTGAAGCTTGTTTCCTTAGAAAGCCAGGCTAAAAGCTGAAACTCACCTACAATAACACTTCCTTTGCAATACAGTATAATCAAACTGAGAGATAAAAAAAAAAAAAAACAAACAGGGATGCTATTTTTGCACAGTTTATAATGTTTCATTCTATGATTTTGGGATCAACAAATTGTACAACACACAATATTCAGTTTCACAGTAATTGTTACTAAAATGAAAGATGACTGAAAAAGGTGCAATTTACACACAATTAAAAACACTTAGGAAAAGCATTCTATCAAGCATAAAACCAATATTTAAAATCCATCCAGTGGCACAAATTTTTTGCAATGTGTATGAGTATTTTTTTTATTTTTTTGTATTGTATTATTTCCAAAACATATTGCCATGTTTTCTGGTAATGTAGATCTCAAGGCATAACAGTGCAAGGCCAAAATTTATGGAGGGCCTTATCTTTTTCTTTCCTTGAATGTTCCTTATTATGTCCTCCTGAATCTTCCTCTTTTTAAGTGTTCTGACAGGAATAGAAAGTAGAGTGTGAATTTGGTGGTTTATAGATATTTTTCAATTTTTTTTTAATCACCAAACAAGTAGGCAAAGTTTTTACTGAATTTTGAAGACAGGAGTGAAACGTCTCCTCAATAATGCTACAGAAATAGTGCCAGAAGGACCCTGAGCAGGATATGAGAGAGTGCTTTGTGACGTACTGTATATGAAATTAAGTGCAGTTTATTTGCTTGAAGAGAAGTAGGAAACATTACAAATGTAGTGGAAATTATAGCACATTGAAATATATATATGCTGCTCATACAATATTAATTCCTGTTGTGTTTTCACACAGAAAGATACTGAATTAATACCACAGTGTGTGTATGTATGTGTATAAGTAAATAACTAAGAAGGGGAACACGGAGGGGGGGCGGGGATGGTTATGTCTGGATAAGTTAATTTTCTGGAAGACTATGAATTTCTACATGCTCTTTCACTTACTCACCTATATGAGGTTTCTTTGCTGAGTAAATTGCAGTTTTTGTGAATGTAGACTTTCCATAAATGCTACAGTCCTGCTTACCTCAAACTGCTCACAAAACTGCCTTTTTCTAAGACACACAATCTAACAAAGGACTTGTTCCATTGTTAAAAACAGCTACAGACAGAAAAGAATGCTGGGGCACTCAGGATTTTTATTATAGAATCATAGAATGGCTAGAGTTGGAAGGGACCTTCAAAGGTCATCTAGTCCAACCCCCCTGCAAGGAGCAGGGACATCCCTGACTAGATCAGGTTGCTCAGAGCCCCATCCAGCCTGGCCTTACATATTACTAATATGTAAGCTTTACATTACATATCCAGTTTTGAACATGTGCTCAGATATAGAGGCATCTTTAGCCTTACTAATGTAACTAACCACATTGCTGAAGAGTAAAGGCTCTTGGACCAATGCTTTTTCTCTATTGTACGTCAGGCCAGTAAATGTGCACACTGGAGTAACCCAAGTATGACACGTAGCTCCATTGAATGTGTGTAATAAATAGAAGACATTTTAAAAGGACATTTACAGAATCTATTACTGTTTCCTGCTGGAAAGAAATACAAAACAAAGTCCTACAGGGGATATATAATACTAAAAAAGACTGCTTAAGCAGCACTTTGTTCCCTAGGGGTCCAGTTTAAGGCAGGCCAAGCAGAGGACAACGAAGAGGAGATATAAAAAGGGCTTAAACCTTGGGGAAGCATGAAAGACCACTGTATGGATGGATAGTTTGTAATCTGAGCAGCTGCTTTGCAAAATCAACAAGGAAAAAGAACTGGAAAATAATAAAAAATTAAAGACATTATTTTGTTCATAATGAAAAACTCAGTAAAACAGGTATTGCTTAGTGAAACAAAGGTAATTCAGCAAAAATAGGTGATTTATCTTTGCCAAACTGGTTGCAGCATTTGAAAAAACTCTGTCCATTTGTCTTACACTGTAATCTTGCTGCAAGCATTGACAATAAGTCCTTGTCATTGCTTTTGACATCACAAGTATCTGTCTGTGGAAATGACAGACCTAGTGATCAAAGTGTAAATGCAATGTACTGCATAAAGAGTTCGCAATCTGCATCTCACCTACGCAGTCAGCAATGTTCGTTTCTGAGAACAAAAAGCTTTTGGAAGGTGACGTTGTACAGGTGTCTGAGCACATGAATCAGAAAGAAAATAAAAGCTGAAGAAAAATGTCCAAAGGGCAAATATTCCTGTCTCACCTCTTTGTTTCCATCAGATGTTTCAGAATTGTAAAGAGCACTGACAAGATCAGAAACTCTTGTGAGGTAAAAGTATATCATGAATAATATGAGTATTTCATGTCTGACCTCCATCAAAAAGCACTTGATCGTATTTTACAGATTTTGGATCTGAGCCTACAAGTTGTGCTGCAAACTCAGTTTCTTTTTTACTGATGTTCCATGCAAGCACAAAGTCTGCCCACAAATTGATAGGTAGAACTGTCCTGGTGAAATTGTGCTGCTACACAGATGTGTACTTATTTTCTCATGCAAAAGAGTACAGAACTCTTACCAGATGTCTTCCTCTGGGCTTAAACCTCATCTCTTCTTGGAGAGGAGTCAGGTAAACATTCTCATTCCTGTCTGGGGTAGTTCAAACGTTCCAACATCCATCCATCCATCCATCCATCCATCCATTCATCCATCCATCCATCCATCCATCCCTCCACCCACTTAATTATAAAAAAACCCACAACTGCTTTATATGAAGTGACTAACTACTCTGTGTTAGAGGGAAATAAGAAACAGGTAAGCAGAAATAATATCACATCTCTTTGCAAACTGAATGTTTGCCCATCCCCTCTATAAATACAGTCTGCTGAAGCTTTGAAAAGGTCTTCAGGTATCTGACCTATTTCAAAATGAGTTTACAGCATGGTTTTTTCCCCTCTCGGTTGAGAAGCTGGTGTCCAGAATAGCTAATGTAACAAAATTTTGCAGCAATGTATGCTATTGAAATTTTAAGCATCCGAAGACTGGAGGAAAGCTTATACTTACAATTTAGGCAATCAGCCACCCTTTCAAACTGATGAATGTTTACTGCTTTTCAGTAAAACCCTAATGATTTTTAAACTATGAAATTATATATATTTCTTAGCTTCCTATTCCATTCTTCACTACATCAGCATACAGAGTCGCTGCCTTTGTGGTTTTTTTTCCATTATAAGTATGCTGGGATCATCCTGGAGAGGAAACAACAATTTATTAGAGCACATTCCAGGACATGACACAGGTAAGTCTTCAGTCATTTCTATAACCTCCAGGGTTTTGCGATAGGGGCAGAAAGTAGTTCACTGATGTCTAACATTTCTTCTGGTCTATTTATCAATAGCTCGTGTCCTGGCATCTTCATTTCTGCTACCTGACTAAGAACTAAAATAAAATAATAAGATTCAGTGGCACTCTTCATCTGCTATTGTGGAAGTATTCAATCTCTTGAAATGATGGGAGAAAGAAAGGGAGAAGTTTGTCAGGACACTGTCAGTCTGAAGAATTAGCACAATGAACTAGTAAAACTAATCTGCCATTTTTAGAGTGTTTAATTAGTAGCTCTTAGACTTGAGTCACACTTGCAGCCAGTGTTTGACCAGCCTTTCTCAGCAATGTCACTAAGGTTGAATTTTCCTATAGCAAACCTTCTTTGGTAGCAGCATTCAACCTCAGGTGACATTCAAAGAGCAAGAAGAATACTGGCAAGCCTCAGTAGGAGAATCTGGGGGTGACAAAGGTGAACAGGACAAATCAAAGGATACAAGGATTTTTGAAAAGCTGGAACTGATAAATATGGTTGGCTTTTTGTGGGAGAGAACTAAGGAATTCACATTTTTTTGCAACTTCCCTAAGTTGCATCTTGTTTTGCCTGTCTCCTTGAACCATCCATAGCACAGCCACTCTCAGCATCCTGTGGGGTTTCCAACATCTGTGCCCTCCTCCATCTTTCAATTCCTGACCCAATGATCACAGCTGAGGTAGCTGCATGGCCAGCACCGGACAGAGGGAGGAGGAAGCTGAGATTTAGCCTGTGTGTTACCCTACTCTAACTGTGTATATGTGTAATGATCTGGTCTCATCTCCCATCACAGATTGATGCAGCAGAGAGAAAGAGAAGTGAAAAAACCTTTCAGTTAAATTCCAGATCTCTCTGCTGTCAAGCACACATTTTGGTTGCTTATTCAGCTCTATATTAGTATTTCATGTTTAATGATTCATTTTTCACCTAGGAGTCTGTCTAAAGGCTATCTATAAAGAGCTCTACAGCTACATTTTTGGAATGAAAGTAACTGTTATTGGTTTAAATAGAAAGCTCTTCTGTCACAGATATGCTTGTTAAACCTATCTCACTTCTCTCTTAAAAATTTGACCATCAGTATCACAACAAGAACTTTTTGGACAATCCATCACATATTTAAGAGCCTAAATGGGAATGAGGATTTTCTTAAAGTCTAGGTCCAGCTGTGCTGAGCCCAACAATGTCTTGCTTGAAGACTAAAAATCAGATTTATTGGAACTACAGGATCAAGCTTGTGCAAGCAAAACCTCAGATTTGCCTTCAGTAATTGAATTTAATGAAAATCTCTTCCATGTTTGTACATCATGAAAAAGAAACAGACTTGTTGGGTTGGGGGAAATAAAAAAAGGTTGACCAGGTTATACATGGGCTTTTTTTGGTCTTTGGAAAATTCCAATAGAAGAATTGTTCTTTCAAATTACAAAAAAAAAAAATATATATAGATATACATTTTGCAGATGCAAATATGCTCTGAAATGATTTTTCAGAATTCACTGAAATTAAACATTTCATTACTTTAAAGCAATATTTGAATATTTGACTCATTATTTCAAATGAAATTTAAAAAAAAAAGACATAAAATGAAAGGATAAATGCATACTTAACACTGGAAATTTTGCTTCATATAGAAATATATTTTTGCATATTTACAAAATAGAAAAATGTGTGGTTTTTTGTCTGGAAAAAACCCAAAGAGTTATAAAACATTTTAAAAAACAGAAGTTATTTTTCCTGAAATAAACATTTTTTTGGTAAAACTTTTTACTTTCAACGAATTGTATTTTTGGCTAGAAACATTTCCAAATTAATACTTTGAGTCTGTAGTGACGGGTACTGATTTCTGACAGTTGGATCCTCCATAGTCATCCACATGTTGTCATATTTTGACAAGCATCTCCAATGATCCCGTATTTATTTTCTATCAAATTAGGGTAAAAATGGAGTTTTTCATCATACAAAACTTTGAAACATGCACAGTATCTGTTTGAAACACAACCATGCTTTTCTGGCCCATACTAACTCCTGAACTATGCCTTAAAATTGTCTGGAGGGTATAAACTGTCCTGAACTGGCCCAGGGGTCATCAGGAGCATAAGGATGTATTCCGTTAAGTTCCAGCATCTGGGAATGTTTCTAGAGAACACCTAATCTACTGTTGTTTTGAGTCCTTTCTGATTTAAAATCTATAGAATGTGACTGATGAGAATCTGGTTTGTTACTAAATTTGCTAAACGAAATGTTTTGAAAATGTGTTCATAACCCAGTATCTTAATTTATTTCCTTCTGTGTAAACACTGTAATTTCCACAGAAAGTGTACCTAACACTCTGTGTGGACTTTCAACTATCTTTAAATAAATGCCTTTTTCCATTCATCTTGATTAGGTAACAGCAGAAATACATTAAACATGGGAAAATTCAGTGATGTTGGCATGACATATTCACCCCTGAGACAGTTCCCATATTCATAAATCTGTACCAAGAACATGCAGACAGCTTGTGATCTTGCTGACATGTCCTACAATCAGCAATGCAAATTTCAGCTAAAATACATTAATATTCTAATGAAAATTCAAAGAATTCAGCTGCTTTTTAAAAAAAACTGTTCACCTCCATAAAAGTCTATTGAACCAAGTAGTACGCAACAGTCTGTAAATACCTGATCACTCAGGGTATGTTTGCTGCACAGAAGCATATGAGGCCTATTCATGGCCAGCACTTTTTTTTTTTTTTTCCCCTAAAACAGCAATGTCCCAATTTTAGACAGCTGTAAACTGCTTGAGATATGAGAGACTTTTCTTTGGGGAGAAACTTCTCTTCCAGAGGATTATATATATCACAAAACAGATGCTCTCCTCCTGGGAGAGGCAGTTGACCTGAACACTGGGGTTTATTGTAACTTAGAATCATAGAATCACAGAATGGTTTGGGTTGGAACTGACCTTTAAAAATCATTTTGTCTAACCTACCTGCCACAGGGCAAGGATATCGTTCACTAGATTAGATTGCTCAAATATGTTTTAAAATATATTTTAAACATAGATCTTCTACATACTGACTAGTCTACATCCTCAATGTTGAGGAGAGGTGCAATGAAACCCTTAAGGAAGACACAAAACTTGCAGTACATAGCAGTTATGTCACATTTAATTAAAAAAAAAAACATCCAAAATTATTTGAAATTCATGTAATGATTCTGTGTACTATGCTGCATTCAGGGTAGGAAGTAAGAAATGCACAGTTTAGGAGTCAAAGAGAAAGCACACCACGTGTCACATTTTCCAGGCATGTCTTTTTTCTCCCCGCAAATTATACCTCAATAGAATAATTTTCTGTAATTATCTAGAATTATATTAATTGTTTGCAGCAGCTCCAATGTAGTGTCCCTGATACCCACTATGCCTACCATGCTCCTTAATCACTGGTCGTAGAATCATAGAATGGTTTGGGTTGGAAGGGACCTTAAACAGCATCTTAAACAGTTCCAACCACCCTGCAATAAGCAGGGACATCCTCCACTAGATCAGGTTGCTCAAAGCCTCATCCAATTTGGCCTTGAATACCTCTGGGGATGGGGCATCTACCACCTTGCTGGACAACCTGTTTCAGTGCCTCACCACTACTTATAGCTAATCTAAATTTACTCTCTTCCAGTTCAAAATCTTTTCCTAGCTTGTACCGACTGAGAGAACAGAGCCTGTGTTTGCACAAAAGCTAGACAAACTACTGAATATTTGAGAGACGGAATGTATTGCTGATTACAGTAGATTTATAGACTATACTCTCATGACAAAACAAGAATTGGGAAAACCAAGTAGATGAAGTTAGAAGAGGACAAGATAGAGAAAACATTCTTTATAAAGAACATGGCATTGCCTGAGCACAATCAAAATCTATCACAGCTCTCAGGACGCTTCTGCCTATTGTGTTGCCATGATCAGGAGCCATTTACCTGACTTTCCATGGGAGCTACTGGCTATGGGAAGTGGTCTACCATCTTCTCATGCTGTCTTGTGCAGAACCCGAGCCTGTGCTGCCATATACTGCATGGCAGCACCATTGAGCCTTCAGGTAGTTTAATGACTTCAAGATTGAAAACTGGGATACCCAGTTTTGTGTCTTTGCAGAAATAGTCAGCAACTGAGAAAGAATTTTATGGAACTAGATGTTGCACTAAGATGAGCAGTTGCATTTAAGACCTATTTTAAGTTCTTTTAAGAATCTAGTCCTGAAAAGTGACACAGATATGTGAAGTAAGAAATGGTCTTCAAGTAACATTGTGTGATTTGAAAAAGAGAACATAATTTATGCAGCAGTATAGTGAAAGAGAGCAGGAAATAACAAACACCATTTAAATAAACATGAAAAACCTCTGACTCTTTCAATTTCCTTTCTATGAAGTTTTTCAAATGTGTTTTAAGGAAACAAAATCTGTGCATTCTTTCTGGCAGATTCGGTCTTTTTCTTTCTCTCAAAGAATAAAATTACCAACCTCCCATTTTCAGCACCTGGATCCTGTCTGAAATCTATTAGGAAAGCTTAGTGTCAGCAATGATGCATCTGGAAAAATCTGCTTACATTAAGTATGGGAACTTATGGGAACTCAGGAGATGGGAAATGACTGCTTTATGCCTCTTCTCAGAATTCAGTGTACATTGTCTACAGGAATCCCTATCTGCTTTGTTTTCCTCTTGGACACTGAACACATTGTGTTTCACGTAACAGAATTTACTAGCAGCGCTGATCCTTCCTTTAGTCTTCTCTTTGATATTTCTATGTTTTACTTCGATTTTTTTTTTCCAAATAATTCCACTCCTCTGCTAAATCTTCCATCCTTGCACTTCTCCAGCCTCCCTTCTCTCTTGATGCTACCTTCAGGGGCGTGCAAGGATCTGAGAACTTTGCTTTTTTCCTACACAAGCTCACACTTCCCGTCTCCTGCCCTCACCTCATAATTTTATCCTGGTTTTACTCTGTAGTCAAAAAGGGGGAAATTAAAGTGCCAGCTGCACTGATGCTCCATGTACCAGCCAAAAAAAAAAAAAGGGGTAATAGCCTTACAGAAATAATTTCAACAGCTTCCACCTAGATTCAGGCAGAACTGTGTCTCCTACTTAGTCAAGAAACAGTGTACCCATGTGATTCGTGTGGTCCACTTAGGGTAGAGGACAAAAGAAGATTCTCTTTACAAATAATAACCATTTCAGTTCACATTTTTACTACACTATAGAGCCTACCAACTCAAAGAAATTAACAGAGATTTAACATCTTGCCTTTACATGGTTTCTCATGTGCAGCACTGAACATTACATAGCAGTTGTACAGCCTGCAAAATAGCTGTTTTCCAGCATTTACTCATGTATCCCATTCAGATGTTAGCTTAGAATTGTGGAAGGCAGTCAAAATTCCATAGGCCAAAAGATATCAGTGATGAAGGAGTAAAAGGAGCTGAAGACCAGCTAAATGGTGAGGAATGAAGGGATAAGACAGCAGCAGAAATCCCAGTTTAGAAATGGATTAGCAATGAATATCAGCACCAATAAGAAACATTTAGGCTTCAGTAAGTTCTGAGTTCAAAACAATAATGAAACTCAAAATGATGGACCAAAAATACAATGTGCAATCAGTGATGTTGCTATGTTAATACCATTTTTGTTGTCTTGTCCCTTTGTTTTTGTTGTCTTAATCCTCACCTTAGAGAGGCTGAGGGGTGTCCTCATGGACACTGCCTCAGGGAGGGCAGCAGAGGAGGAGGTGCTAATCTCCTCTCTCTGGTGACCAGGAGGTAGATTCAGACTTGATGTAAGGAAAAAAATTTTTACAATGAAGGTGGTGGAACACTGGAACAGGTTGCCTAGAGAGGTGGTGGATGCTCCATCCCTGGCAATGGACTGGGCTCTGAGCAACCTGATCTGGTTGGAGATGTCCCTGCTCCTTGCAGGGGGGTTGGACTAGACGACCTTTGGAGGTCCCTTCCAACCCTAATGATTCCATGATTAAGTATACAAACAAACTGTCAGCAACTGCAGAAGAAATGGAAGATATTAATTCATCCTGACTGAAGAAAGGTACTGGATGCTTGGGGTATCCCAGTTGTAAAAGAAAGACTTCGGCAAAGAAACAGATAGTTCCAAAAGATCTACCTTATCAAAGTAAACTTAAAATGAAGCAAGTTCTCAACAATTAACTTAGATCAAAAGGAAATAGGAAACTGAAAACAACAGCACATTATTTAAAAGACAAGGGCATATGTTTTTAAGTAGGAGTGCACTGTTACATTCTAAATATAATGACATGGTCATTCAGATTTGCACACTGCTGAGAAGAAGGACGTAGAAAACATGTATTCCATAATTGTGACTGTAAAACATCAGATGCTAAAATATTGCATGTAAGTTTCTTTCCATATGTACTTACAACAATAAGGCTACAGAAGGCCTAATCTCTTCATGACCTCAATTTAAAGTTGATTCTAACTTTCCTAGCCTGATCTAGGATGGCAGCAAGATTAATTTCATTTCAGTTCTTCATATCCATTTTGAATATAAATGCATTTTTCTCTACTTCAACACGAATGAATGACAAAGCACCTGCAACATTTTTTCCATTAATTCAGTTTACTATCATATTGGAAAGAAAAAGAATCAGTACAACGTATTCCAGTCTTTAAAAATACTCTTGATATTTATAAATAAAAAAACATTATCATACAATAAAGAATTATAATATATGTGAATAAAACTTAATTCATAAAGCAGTAGACAGTGAAAAATATTTAACGTCAAGGCCATGTTTCTGACACATGTATTCTGTTGAATTTTACATAGCTCTTTTTAGCTGTTTCACATGCACAATAATCACCTTGTTGGATATCCCGTTTTTCAGATGCAGTCTGGATGAATAAATAGGTTGATTAAAGATCCACTGTTGCAACAAGAAGGAAGGAATAGCAGTCTGAAAAGGAATGGTTAAACCAGAGCCAGACCCCTACAGTACTTGTAGTCACTTGTAACTCTATTATGGTAAGAGTCAGCCATGTCTGCCCATCAGTTGGAGAAAGGGCATTACAAAATGTCAGATTGTCCTGGTTTTGGCTGAGATGGAGTTAATTTTCCTCTCAGTAGCCAATCCAACGTGTTATGGGTTGTTGGGTGGTGATATGTTCGACATAATTCAGGGTTTTTGTTTTGTTTTGGTTTTTTTCGTGTTTTAAATATTATTATTATTATTACTATTGTTTTTCTATTATTATCATTTTAATATCTATACTATTATCTTTTCCTTTGCTATCCTAGTAAACTCTCAAAATCTCAACCTATGACTTTTCTTTTGTTCCCAATTCTCTCTCCCATCCCCTGGGGAGGGGGAGTGTGATTGCGCAGCTCTTCGGTACTTGATTGCTGACTGTAGCTAATCCATGACAAGGTTTTAGCGCTAACAAAGTTCTAACAACTGAACCCATTATTGACAATTATCTACTTATTTCTGTAAAGACTCTGGGTCGAACCTCACATTATATTATTTAGTGCAAATTCACATCTTCACAGTTTTTCTTCACCCTCCTTTTTTGATTTCAAAACTGTAAGCTGAGCTATAGGAATTCCCATGCTGAAATTACCATAAAACTGAAAAATTAATAATATGGAAAATAAAAGCATTTTCATACTAGTACAAATCACTTCAGGGAAGAGTTGCACATAGAATTTTTTCCCTACAAAAATAAATGTTTGAACATGCCTACTCCATTAAGCTGGTTTATGTATGCCACGGGCTATTTTGACCTGTTTCTATTTCAGAATCCACCATGAGAGATATGCAGTACGTTGCCTATTCTCATTTTTCATATGCCACAAAAATAGAATTAAATTGTCCACCCACTGAAAAAAATGCCAAATTAGGTTTCTTCAGAGATAATTGTCTACTGAACCAATCTCAAAGAACACATCTGTTGTACCTGTTTCAGTGGAGTTCATAGACTCCGTTTCTACCTTCTTTACCTTTACTGATCTTCTTCAGTGGACAATTTATTAATGTGATTATATAGAGATATTCCTTAGTCTTTTGAGAGAAACACCTTTGCATACTGTACTTTCTGGCACAGTATGCTTAGCTATATTTTACACAGTAAGTAACACTTACGGTGGAGTAGGGTGCTTGCTTTAAAGAAATAATAGTAAAATAGACATGCAATTCATGGGTGGGATGAAAAAGATTACATTCACAGATGGACAAAGGATAAAACTGCCCCCTCTATGTTCAGGAGAATGTGAGTTCAGGAGACCATGAGTAACAACACAGTTTATTTTGCTGTAAAAGTCAGGATGATAGTGTTTAAATAGTTTATGTGAAAGCATGGTCACTCTATAAGTTGTGAAACTGCCATTTACAACCTTAATGATGAAAAGCCATCGATATTCTGTGAGAACAGCTTGATTTCTGAAAAGAATTATGTCTTTCTTAATTCATAGCTGGGAGAATTTGACTGAGTCTGCTTAAATGAAGGTATCTGAAATAACATAATACACAGGATACAGTTCTGCGCATTCTGCACATTGTGGCAGAATTGTGGCTTTTGGTGCTTCTATTTAGATGCATTAGTCTTTTCCTTTAAAGGTCAATTATAAATCACTCCTGCCAGCAAGCACACTACATAAAATAGGATTCAAGTGAATATTTACAGGTCATTTAAGGGGAAATTTAACTTGTTCTCATCAGTATTCCTAATTGTTAGACACTAATAAAACTAAGGATGTAATTCTTGCTAGGATTTTAAAAGAACAGAAGAATCACAATAAATGAAAGCAAACCACATGATTTTCAGCAGTATTAAAGTTTCCAGTAAATGGGGCTTGTCATCCTTTAGTTGTCCAAAAGCAGGCCTAAAAAAAAAAAACCCTGGCTTGTTTGAGGAAAGAGGAAACAAAGAACCATTAAATAATTTCAATTAATTGATAATACATGAAGCATTTGATAGAACAATATTGGCCCTATTTTAGAATAAATACTTTATTTACAATATGAAAATATTTCTTCAGAAGAAGAAAAGAAAAGCCATACTTTACTGGTCTAAAGAACACCTCATGAAAGCCAAAGTTCTTAAAAATTTAGATATATCATGCACTTGAAGATTTATACAATATTTTATAATGCATAGAAAGTAGTTCTGTTACATTTTTTATAATAATTGTAAAATCATACTTAAAATACATTATTTTAATCTATCAGTCAATAAAAACAACATGATCTCTTACAGAAAGGTAATTTCAGCTGTTCTCAACTGAAAACATGAAGATAATTTTGTAAGTAAAATGTATCTCATCTAAATGCAATGAAAATTACTTTTCTCCTCCTCCTTCGTACCTAAAATATATCTGAAATACTTGTCCTGGTATTCACTCATTTACTGCTCTGTAGCAAATTCTTGAGTGAATTTGGAGAACTCATTCTCCTGGTCTATTACTTGCAGCATTGTATTTGATGTCCTTCTTGACAACTTCAAAAAAAGTCCCGTCTTTCACTCAAATACTTAGGTCCTGCCACTTTCAGCAAAAGTTAACACTGTCATCGGTTTCGGCACTGATGTTAAATTGTAGCAACCTGTCACAAACTCCATTTGTTAACAAGCCTGGAATCAGCATTAACACTCAGCTTAAGAACTGAGAACTCCAAACAAAAAGAACAAGGAGCTATTGAGAGCCCTGCTGTTGCATCTGGGGCTCATCGAAGGGTTTGGTGCTCCTCATTCCTCCCTCCAGCTCCCTTGAAATAGGGAGCCCCGGGCTTGAGGCTTAGGGATGCCACCCTGTGGACAAGAAAATTACCAAGGATGATCCCTAAAATTTCTAAGCTATTGCACATCAGAATAACAGGAAATCAAGAATTTTTTTATTTATTAAAAGAAAAAAAGTGTTTATTCCTGTAGAGAATCCAGCTGTGTTTAATTTACGGAAAGGAAGGAAAGGACTCAGACAAAGAAACCTTGGGTGACTCAAACCAAGTATTAGCAGACGTGCGTTGTAATTTTCCCATAAACTTTGGTTGATCTGCAAAGTGGAGCTCTGTATACATATGCCTTTTCAGGGATTCAACTTCCTTTCAGAAAAACTAAGTCAACAGTGACATTAATTCCTGCCCATCCACTGCTTCCCGATTCTGCTGTGGCCTAAAAGAGACAAGCAGCACTGAAATTCATGGAGTTTGGTTATCCCTTGTGTGGCTGAGGGACCCAAATTCTTTTCAGGATGTCTGACTGTGGGCTGTCAAATGCTGCTTCTTGGTTTGCTGAAAGCACTTCTCACTTGCCCTGACTCAGCCTTCCTTAAGTGTCATGTCTGTCCACATTCCACCCAGTAAGACAAACCAGTATTACATGCTGACATGCAAATAGGCATTTGGTGCATTAATTCCTCCTCCTCAAACATTGGTAGCTATGTCTAGGAGCAATCTCTCCCTGGCCAATAGTTGGTCCCCTAACTTGTCTTCTGGACCAGCCCACGGATTGCACAGATTTGTGGGTAGGCTCTGCAGTGTCCTCTGGAATGCACCATCCTTAGATTGCACGTTACTTAGGTGTTCAGGCATAAATCATAAAGTAGATCCTTATTCAGGGTAAAAATGACCCTTTCTTATTCTTGTATTTCGTTACTTATCTATGTATACCTACACCGGTTAGATATTCAACAGAATCTACTTTAGTACAGGAAGACCAAGCTCAACCACCTAATTTGTGTTACAATTTCCCTTGTTCAGAAAAGACACCTTACTTAAAAACTGACACTTAAATAAAGTCGTTACATCCTTTTATTACACCTTCATAAGAAAAATAAAAGGAAAGCTTCCATTCTCACTTTTCTTGAGTGAAAGATCAGAAGGGGTTAGACTAGCAAAGAGTTTGTGATTTGCCCTACCTGATGCAAAGTTTGAGGCAGTTGGTAGTGGACACAACATCTTGTAGCCATAAAACGAAGAAACTGCTGCTTCTTGTCTATTATCCCTTGTCTGCTTCACCTGCTTAGTTTCTAAAACTTAGTTTCTTATTATACTTATCTTGAACCATTTATGTTGAACCACACACAGTAAATCCTTGATTCTACTTGGAGCTCCTTTATCTTTCTTGTTATGCACATTTTGTAGGTAAAAAAAAACCAAAACAAATACAAGTGCTTGGGAAGGAAACAAACCAGTTTATCTATAAAACAGAGCACACAGCTGTACCACAGCAAGCCAGATTGCTGACATGCATCCATTACAAGCTGTAGTAAAGCATATCCTCAGATAGAATTTAAATTTTACTCCTGCCAGATAAATGGTTCCTTCAACCTTTTGGTCTGCCAAGCACTAAATTCCTGCCCAGTCATCTTCCAGCAATAACTATTGAATTCTAGATAATTCATGCAGTTCACAGATCCAGCTTTGTAACAGGTTATTCAAGGCAAATCAATTCAGAATTAGTTTCTCTTAGAGAATTAAGTAAACTGAAACCTGCGGAAAGTATATTCAAAAATTGATATTTTTTCTCAAAACATCATCTCATCTTCCCTGCCCTCAAAGAAACACTCCTTCCTTCAGAAGAATCTTTAATAAAATATTCCCTTCCAAAATAATAACAAATTTAACAGTTCCCAAGTTCATCCTCCTTTTTTTCCCCTTATTACTAGCCCAGTTCTCCAAAGGCAAATAACTTTTCTTTAATCATAGAAGAAGAAAGTTGCCCCCTTGTGCATATGCACTGCAATACAGTCCTTAATTAGATAATCAGAAAGTATTTTTCCCAAAGGACCCTGCTTCATTCAGCATACCAGATGGAGTACACTCGAGTAATGAACAAGATCTATGTGCTTTATTACAAGGTTAAAAGGAAAAAGAAAGGGAAACAAAATGGAAAAATACTCTACAGAAACAGATTCTACTCCAGGCTCTGCCACTGAGTTTCCAGGTGATGCTAAACAATTCTTTTAATTCAAAATTTGCCCACTTTGTCACTCAACTATGTATTTCTCATTTTCTGATTGTTCAAATTAAGGTTCTGGCTCTGATCTGTAAAAATTCTTACAACCCAAAGATGAATCAAACAACACATACTTAGAACATGTTAAATGCTTCAACACCCTGAAAAATAATTTCTAGTTGTTTTAACTGAGGCAAAATTACTAAAATTAGTGACATTTTAGTCTCTCTCAGTCTCAGAACCCTATCTGTAAAATGAACTTCTGGTGTTTCTGTGAAAATCAATTGGATTTTATTAATTTGAAGGTCTAAGCTACTACTGGCACAAGTGTCTTGGAAGAAAGCTAAGAGGAAAGTAGTCATTTTTTTTATGTGGAAGAACTTTTGAATTCAAGAATAAGGCCTAAATCATACAAATGTGTCAGTAAAACAGTACACAGAAAGTTTATTTATTAATTGAGTTTCTTCATCCTGCAGTAAGCACGGAAAGTCCTGTGGAAAAACCATTACATATTCAGTAATAATGATAATATTATTATGTTTATACACATGCGAATTCAATTAAGGTTGTGTAGAAAACCTGTATGATATTTTCCAACATTTAAGTACTTGATTTTTTATTGTAACTTCATTTATTTTTAAGCTCTGTGTGGAATGTGGTCACACACATACACAAGCCATGAGAGAAGCTAACAAGAATCAGAGAACTTCTATTTGAAATTTTGCCTAAAAGATATTGACAATCAGTTCTCAACTAAGAGATCAACTATGTTATTAAAAAGGTTTTAAGATTTTGAGAGTTGGGGCTGTTCAGCCTGGAGAAGGCTCTGGGGAGACCTTATAGCAGTCTTTCAGTACCTAAAGGGGGCCTACAGGAAAGACAGGGAGAAACTCTTCAGCACGGTGTGTTCTGATAGGACGAGGGGTAATGTTTTTAAAATAGAGGGAGGTAGATTCAGATTAGGTATTAGGAAAAAATTTTTTACAGTGAGGGTAGTGGAACACTGGGGCAGGTTGCCCAGAGAGGCGGTGGATGCCCCATCCCTGGAAACATTCAAGGCCAGGCTGGATGAGGCTCAGAGCAACCTGATCTGGTTGGAGATGTCCCTGCTTCTTGCAGGGGGGTTGGACTAGATGACCTCTGAACATCCCTTCCAACCCTAACTCTTCTATGATTCTAAGATTTAAAAAAATAAAAAAGAGGTATGTAAAAACAGGCCATTGTTACTCTAAGCACATGCAAAACAGCAAAAAAAAAAAAAAAGAAAACCAAACCTCTCATCATGAAGAAGCCCATAAAATCCCCTTATGGTTAGTAACATTAAAAATTAATTGGAACAGATGTTATTGAATGCATGTGAAGATTTATGTTTGTCTTAAATGCAGGCCCATATCAAACAAGAACCTTCAAACAAATGAATTTATTTTTGAAGATATGAAGGAATTTGATTGCCTAGTGAAACCTGATTACATTTTTACTTTAATACAAAACAAAGAATAATGTTTAACACAGCATGTAGTTGAATTTTCAACATTGTATACTGCCATTAAATATGTAATTGTAATTTTTAAGTTGAATGAGTGCTCCTCTTCTTGGTACACTAAAGTATCTAACTTGGCTGAATATCTGTTGCTGAACACATACAATGAAAGTACTTCACAAGTGCTTTGTAGGAAAGTGGTTTGTGTTACGAGTGATCATTTAAAAACATCTACTTCAGAGTGAGCCAAAACCCTATGGTCTGTCAGATTTTGCTTAGTACTAATAAGTAACACGTAATTTATTGACACAACAGGTATTGTGTCTGCCTGCATACTTCCACAGGGAATAGTTTTCCACTACCCTGGTACAGTTACCTGATTTTTTCCAGACAAACTGGAATTCCATTGCTATAATTTACGAGGCTTTAAGATCTTAGCCGAGCAAAGATGTCAGCCATAGGTTAAATCCAGTTGACTTCTCTGGGAATTAAGCATAAGATTAAGTGCTTTGATAAATTTGTTTGTTTGTTTGTTTTAAATAAGCATCAATATTAATGCATACTAAGAATCTTGCAAGGCAAAGCTGTGAGTAGCACAGTTATTCAGGAGTTAAATGTGTACATAAACTGTGTAAATAAACTGTTTCTCCTCTTAGTACACTGTATTGAGAACATAGAAGAAGCTCTCTCAATCAGACCTTCTTAAGAATGAATTAAGTACATTGTAATGAGATATAAAATCATCATGCCTGAATTTCTGCTTCACTTCTAATCTAGATTTGAAATGAAAATATTATCTGCCGCCAGTTTGAGCTTATGCCTATGTAAAGTGAGCTTGGTTGCCCAGATGCATTCACGTTAGAAAAATATGTGAGACAGGGACTTACATAACTACCTCTTTGCACATGCCTGAGGGACTACATCTAGGTCAGTCTGCCACATTATTCCCAAGGATTTATTTAGGCTACACAACTTCATCTATATGCTCATAATATTAGCACATGGCAAGATATCAATACATCTTAACTCATACCTACGCTAATAACCACAAAGGGACTGCTAAATCAAGATTTAAGACATGAAGAAGGCATGATCTAAGGCAAAAATTTTTTTTTACTCTAAGTTAAGAGTAAAATAATTTTAAGATCAAGACTTAAAAGTCTTAATCTTTTCAGTAAAAATAAGTAAAAATCTTTTAAGTAAAAGATTTTTAAGACTAAGACTTAAGATTTATTCTAAGTTTGGCAAGTCCATTCTGGTCCTCTTCTCACTACCAACTCTGTGGCACTTCACTTATCTATCATGTGAGGTTTTTTAAGCTCTACCTGCCATTTAGCTTCAATGTCCACACCAGTCTCATTAAGTCAGTATAGTGCACCAACCTATGATCTACAAGGCAGAGATAGAGAAGACAGAGCTTTTACCAAGTAGAATTTGAAGAGACATCTAGTCAAGCACAAGAGAGACAGCTACTGAATCTGCAACAACCTGATCAGAAAAAAAAAAAAAAAAGTAAGTTGTTCTCCAAGTAGTTTTGACTTGTTAAATGGCAGGTTTTAAGCCTACATCCACCATTGTTACAAAACTACAGGTACACAGGTTGATCCCCTCAACTTCTGCACCCATAAATTTCCGGGTCCAGGAGGTTACGTTCCTGAGCCAGCTGTAGGAGCTGGTGCTATGTTCAATTTAGCAACCTGCCTTTTCTGGGCTTTTGTTGCAATCCAGAAGCAGGCAATGTTAACCTTCAAGGGGTGAGCCGCACAGCAATTCAGTACTGCAGTTAAGGTTACAATCAAGTTTTGCAGCACCACCCGAAATATTTAGTGTAATGGCCACAGAATTCAGGACACAGATCACCTCCAACACTGCCAGCCCATTGAGGATAAATCCACTGACTAACACAGGGAGCCCGCTGTCGCTACCAAAAGAATAGAGTGAAATGAGAGTAGTGTCACAGCAGAAGTGATTCATGCTTCCTGACGTTAAGCCTACTGGCTGTAAACAACCCTGGTGTGTATCAGTATCAGAGCTCCAGTAGCTGTCTCTTGTGATAAGCTAGCACCTGTTTCAAACATGCAACAACTACAACACTGTCAGCAGCACTGGTCTTATATCTGTCGCTCTGGTGCCTAACATTGTTCTGTACAATGATCAAAGCTATTGTAAATTCAGTGGGTCCTTAACTTCTGCCAAGTGACCATGAACTAGGCCTTCAGACATCTCCGTACACACTGGCTTTGTCTTCTGCACTTGTAGGATTATCATGATCTGCTACACAATTTGCAATTCTCATGAGGAATGGCAAATCCGTCCGAGCTGGTGGCTTACAGGTTCATGTATTGTTTCTGGACAGCAATCCTCCTCAGGAGGGCATCCCACAGCAAGGATATGTCTCCTTGCCAGAACTTATTACACAATAGAAAAGGGTGGATTTGCTGAAAGAGGGAGGAAGGCGGAGGGGGGTGGGTGTGGGAGGTAAGACATGGAATTGCTCATAGGCCACCGAAATGCAATCTGTTGCTTCCTGTATCTTGTATGTCCTAATGTCATCTGTGAATGATACCTATGCAAGGAGGTTCACCTTTCCCTTCCCTTCAGGGTTCCCCAAAGGCAGGACCCTCCATTGCACTTCATATTACTGCAAGTGATCTGGAACACAGCCTTTCTTCCTTGAGAAGCTAACAGCAGGACAAGTCACAAAGGGTAGCATTTACATGTCACAGAAACAGAGAAAATCAGGGCCCTTCTGAGACAGAAAACCCATATGTCATACTGTGCAATTACTTTGTTGACTTGCCAAACGCGTATATAAATTCTCAATAAAAGGTGAAGAAATGTTGGCAGTACTGCATCAGTGTTCCATTGGTAGCTGTTTATCCAGTGAAGGGTACTTCCCTTCTACGTTACTAGGATCAGCTCATGGAGCTTGCCTGCTGTAGAGACCAAGTCCTTCTTCAAAGCAGCTTCACTGCATGACTGGAGGGGACCATTTTTGGATTACGCTGGCCAAGCAACTTGGAAAAAAACCCAAAAAAACATCCCAAACCAAACATGTTTCTTGAATGCTTGGCAGATAAGGAAAAGGAAGCCTGGCTAATTAGAAATCAGTTTGGACGCTGCTGCTGTGGAGAAGTCCATGCTGGTTGACAACAGACAGGTCAAAAAACCAAAACAAAGCAAAATGCCAGGCTTGGCCTACCAGCCAGCTCAGTCAAGGTGATAGTAGTAGAGTGTCAGGGAGTATATCCTGCAGGAAACATTCCTCTACTATGTGGCAGGAATCCCAACAAGGTGGGCATATGGCTCTGGCTGGTAATGTCAGTAGATAGATGCTCTGTCAGTTTTGCTAGGATACCAGCAACCACGCAACTGTGTCAGATGTATGAGTGACATTATCCAGAAATAGCCGTAGGATAAATGTTTGTGAGCCCTTCTGGTTTTGTCACTGTTGGTAACAGAATACCACTCCTCCCATCAAGAACATATAGGCTGAACATTGGCTTTCCTTCAATATTTAAGGACTTTCTGCATTATGAAAGTGTCATCTTCTTTCCACAACCACCAACACTTTTGTTAAAATCTTGCCATAGTCAGTGGCTCTCATTTTGTAAACTTCAAGCTGGTACAAGTAATTAGAAAATATGACTTGGCCATGTCAGTAAAGTTCTTATAGCATACATATTTAATCCCTCTTCCTAAGATCAAGTAACATCCTAGATACTAGATTCCCAATTGCCACCCAGGGAGAAGAGAGACATGTATACCTTGGAGGCCTTTGCACATGCTACGGATTTTTTTAAAGGGATGTCGTATTTCAGTGCACAGTCACAGAGCCTCTGACAAGTCTGCCAAGCAGATTTCTAGAATATATGTCAACAAGATACAGTTCTGAAGGGTACAAAGGACATTATTGGCACAAACAATAATTGTCAAAATAGGTCACTTTGTTTTCGACCCAAAATGGTCTTGTTGCTCAAGGCCTAAGCATGCACAAAGCATGTGCTCTCTTCCTCCCATTGTTAGAGCTGCAGCGTCACTCTGAAGCATAGACAAGTTCATATTGCTGCTTCTGCACACTAGATCACTGGTCACTGTAGTCCACCATCAGTCTGGTACTTTAAATGAAAAAGACTCTCCAAACCAAATATTTAAATTGAATCCTGAAAATATCACACTATTACCACCTCACCATTTAATCAGAAACAGATTTTAAGAAGCTGTAAATTTAACTTTGCTAAATAAAGCACATTTAGAGTAGACTTCTCTTGCTTTTGCTCACTGGAGAATGGCATGAGTGCTACCCAAAACTGAACTTGTGTTTGCTGAGATAAAAAAAAATGACAGTCCTTAATGTCGCAACAGGATTTTCCTTTAAAATTTCATATTCAAGGCAAGTCTCACATTTTGGCATAAGAAGCGTTGAAAGTAATTACTTTACTATGGAGAGCGTTAACACCCCTTACACTCAAAAGCACAACTGAGGTGACAGAACAGTGACAACTGCAACGTCACCCAGCTAGATAGCCTGAATCTTCAATTCTAAAACCTCCTTTTCCTGGAAGAACTGCTTGGTTCAAGTTCTAGATTTAGATTAGATATTAGGAAAAAGTTTTTTACAATGCGAGTTGTAGAGCACTGGAACAGGTTGCCCAGAGAGGTGGTAGATGCCCCATCCCTGGAAACGTTCAAGGCCAGGTTGGATGAGGCTCTGAGCAACCTGATCTAGTCAGGGATGTCCCTGTTCCTTGCAGGGGGGTTGGACTAGATGACCTTTGAAGGTCCTTTCCAACCCTAACCATTCTATGACACTATGGTTATAAATTAGAGGGGAAAAAAATACCTCAAACCAAACCTTTGTAATTTGCATTTTTAATCAGAATTTTGCCCTTTTATGATTTTAGAAAGATGATTAAACTGAATCCACACGGGAATTTTAATTTTTATTTAAAATTGAAATGTTACGAAAAATTTTGTTTGTGGTTTGAGTTATGGTATCTAGCCATGCAAATGCGAAGAACAGTATCTTCAGTCTTGTAAATTGAGGAAAATATTTCGATTTCATAGGTACTGAAGACAGATGTATCCACACCAAGGACAATATAGTTTATATTCAAATAGCAAAATAAAGAACAACACATTTTATAATTAACAAGTTCTTCCTATATCCTACTCCAGCTACTACTTCCTTGAAACTTACATCAACACAAGTGAACTTAAGGGTTTTTCTGAAGGGCAGCAAGAGTTGCCAAGGTAATAAATTAAAATCTTAATTACTCTCTGCTATTTATATCCAGAAGACTATAAACACTTTAGTTACATCACTCATGCACACTGGAGCTCAGATATTTCTTTATTATGTTAGTAGACACCACATAACATTGGAGCCAGAAGCACCACAGCTGCTCAGGCAAATAAGCCCTGCTCTCAGCACCTCTGGGAAAACAAATGCTGTCATGTCTAGCTTCGACTGAACAAAGCTCTAGAACCTCCATCCTGCTTGCAGATGTAGAGCAGATGTGTAGTTATTCATATTTAATTTAGAATTCTAGTTTCTGCATGCTTTCTAGCACTGAATGGTTCTGATGCTGCTACAAAATCTGAGGCCCTAAATCAATAAAAGTTATTTAGAGAATAAAATTCAAAATAGAACTTATCTTTTATATAGGTAGGAGAGGAAGAGAAGTTTTCATTTCTCATGTTTGTAAAATTCAGCAAATGAATTGAATGCAAATCACTGAAGTTACACATAAGCCTCCAATCTCTGAGCTAAGAGCTAGGATTTCAGACTATCCCATTTAATCTCATATGGGGGAAAACTGTACCTAAGGAGAAACACCAACCGCTATTTGACAGCTGTGAATATTAGCAGAAAAACTCAAACATGCATGCTGCACTCAGGTAAGATACATAAGTGATTAAGGCCAAATATTGTTTCAGCAGGAAAAAAGCAGTTGTAACTACTGCTGTCTGAGAACTAATTCTACATGGCACAAAATAGCACTTCACAAATATCTGATCCAACCAAATAAGCTGACTTGGATAATAAATAGACACATAAAATAGGCCAGATAAAGTACTGAGCTGATGCAGATAAGCCCCTTTCAGTATTTAAGCTGGCTTATTCCGTTCTTAGTTTCTTTGCTTGGTCCAGCACTGCCATATACCAAGGTACAACATGTACACAGAAGTTTCAATATTATGTATCATTCAGCATGCTTACACACACTTGAATTAAAAACTGTCACTGCCAACACTGCTGGGGTAGATTGAAAGCCTTTTACATTACGCAAGCACACAGATTAGCGTGTAGACAGCTGATTCCATGTTAATTCTTCCAGTAAATAAAAAAAAACTGCAGTGATCTTTTGCAGGGATAAGGATAGGTGGGCTATGTACATTGAAGCTGCACACACACTTTCCATTGCTGCCGTCTCATAAACAGCAGCCACTGTCTTCTCATGGAAGAACCAGTTGGTTCATTTCCAGAACAAATTGTATCACATACCTACACCATAAGAGAAAAGAAATTACAAAAGGAATTGCGGGTGCTTGTTTAGACAAGAATGAGGGGGAATATAATGATCATTAAATATATGGCAGATCTGCAACAGAACAAAGCTTTCCTACCATTCAGTATAACTTAAAGTGTAATAGGTTTAAAATTACTAAAAAGGAAATTTAGATCATACATCAGGAAAACCAAAATCAGAAACCAATCTACTAAAAAAGATAGTTAAGCTTTGAACTAGATTTCTCAGCTTACCTAAACAATCTTCATACTTGGAAACGCAAGACTAACTTTCAGAAACACTGCAACAATGTCGGTGTATTTGTTCCTGCTTTAATCAGCGGGTTTAATGTATATCTATCCAAAACTATGTTTTCTATGTTTAGAAACATGAGAGGCCTTTGGACTCCATCAGAGCACGGAACAGCAGCTATGTTTGGTCTGAACAGAAATCCACCTAGCCACGCATCTCTTCTCGGACAGTGGCAAAAGCAGGTTCAAGGGAATAATACCAGTGCAAACATATTGTACTTCCCCCGCGGAATCTCCAGGTTTCAAAACATTTGTGGCACACAGGCTTTTGAATGAAATAATCTCTTGCAGAAGTCCTGGGTCTTTCAGTTGGCTTATATATTAAGACTCCTTCACTAGCTCTTACTGGTCAACAAGAAAAATAAAAGTGCCTTCTTCCTCTTCTGACTCATTAATTTCTCGTTCTCAGACCTATATCTGAATGTGTACACTCCATTCCTGTATCACTGCACTGAACTTTCACACTTGGATCAGTAACAACATACTCTTCTACATACTATGTCTCAAATTGCACTAATGAAAAGAAAAGTCATAAAGCCCTAACAAACAATAAAAGATATACCACGACAGCTTTAATACTGTAAAATTTGTAAAGTTATCTTTCAACAACTTTTTTTCTTTGAATGTTCCAAGCTCTCTTTCCACATTCCATTTCTGTCTCCAGAAATTCAAGTTATTGAAGAAATCTAGCTTCTCCTTCATCTTATTTCCCATTAAACTTGGGCTATCTTGTATCTTTAAGTAGCTTTATTTCAGCAGATCAGCTCCCATTCTTTACGGGCCTATTAACATCTTGACTCAAATGGCAATAAAACTTTCCATACGTGGCTACTCAGTTATACATTTAATAATTAATTGTCTTAATCTTCTTAATCTTGTGTTTCACATCAAATTGTAAAGTGATAAGTACACCTGTTACAAACTTTAGTCTCATTTATACACAGCTCAGTTACTGACCTCTGTGGTGGCATACTCTTCCCAAAGTTTTTGAAACAATATTAATCTACCACAAGAAGAGCTTTTCAGCCACAGCTGGAAATACTACTGATGGTATTGCACATATCAACAGGGGCTGCACGTAATTCAGAGCAGATTTCCAACTGTAAGACCAAGACACATACAACACTGGTATTTTTCACCAATTTTGTAGCTGCAAAAGCAATAACAGCCAGTTCAGCTATTGAAATTAGACATCGTCTGGACAAGGCCTAGGAATTTCACACCATGACCACATAGTATCTGGCATACCAGAAAACAAAACTGTCACAACTTATTACCAGTTATATGCGCTTTATAGACACTTACCCTATAAAATAGATCCTCCTAATTTTGGAGACATTAATCCAAGGAGCCCATATAATTTTCTGGAAAATTTGTTGGTCCGCCCCATCCCCATCCCTCCACCCCCGCCCACAACTTTGCTTAGAAATGTAAATAACCTGTTCTATTTTGTTTTTCCTCCAGAAAAATCTCAAGATTTACTTGCAGGAGATGCAAGATCTTACGAACTGAGTGTCTGCATTTCCAGCGATTCTAAAACACTTAAACAGCTCAAGTATTTACGCTTAGCAAGCATAACAGCTCCTCAGGATGTATTCAGCTCAAAGCCTAGAAAGAATCTACAGAATTGAAAGAACTAACTCTAGGATGTCAGGAAGACAGTTTCTACTGCTAGGGCTAACACGTGCCACTCTCAGAAAAATTTAAATCTAAGGAAAGATTGTAGTTATGTTTACTTTTAACACTGGTGGTCTCCTTTATATGGGGAAGCAACCTGCTTTGCTTTCTGTCATTTGTTGTTCTCTCACTTGCGGCTGATGACACAGCTGCTCTTCACTGTGTCTCTACATTCCCCATCTAGACCTCTATAAGAATCAGTGCTGTGTTTTCATTTCAATTTCTCTTTAAATATGGGCAGAAAAAAGTTGGATACAAGAGGAGAGGAAGCAAAACAAAGACTCGCATGTATTGTAAACACAATGTATTTCCCAGCTGTGTGTGGCACATGGGCAAGTGAAGATGAAAACCACCTTGGGAGGCAGATATGGCATCTATTACTTCAGACTTCATCCGAGTTGTTACCAGGGCAAATTAAGTAGGTTTCAGTCCAGCAAATTGACTGGTAAAGGGTTTAAAAGTTTACAGCAGACCCCCTCCCTGCCCCATCACTGCAGAAATGACCTCAAAGACAAATAAGGTACTCCTGTTTTGTTCAAACACCCAGAGGAGACTGAAGAAGCAGGAAAAATAATCCCTCTTTCCCCATAGCCCGTAACACAGGAACTTTTAGTGCTCCAGCACTACTGTTTTAGCAAGTTTATGCCTTGATACTAGATATATACAATTTAGCAATAAATTTACACAGTAATTTTAATGAACTGGAGTTTTGTCAGCATTATCAAGATTCCTGTGGAAACTGCAACACGTTTTTTAAACATGAGGCCTTTGGGGTTTTAAAGCTTGTTCTATTAATTTTTATGGCACTACCTAAAAATAAATGTAACTCCTGGATGCCAGCTACATTAATGCAAATATTATCACACACTTCATAGTAACAGCTGCTTCTGATGTCACTTTTTCATTTTAGAGTTACAGTTAATTTATTATTTGACCTAGATTGTTTAAAGAGTACAAAAGTAAACACAGCTACCTAAAGGCCTACAGGGAAGATGGGGAGAGACTGTTCAGTAGGGCCTGCTGTGACAGGACAAGGGGTAATGTTTTTAAAATAGAGGGAGGTAGAGTTAGATTAGATACTAGGAAGAATTTTTTACACTGAGGGTGATGGAACACTGGAACAGGTTGCCCAGAGAAGTGGTGGATGCCCCATCCCTGGAAACGTTCAAGGCCAGGTTGGATGGGGCTCAGAGCAACCTGATCTGGTTGGGGATGTCCCTGCTCCTCGCAGGGGGGTTGGAGTAGATGAGCTTTAAAGGTCCCTTCCAACCCTAACCATTCTATGATTCTATGAAAGGTTTATCTCTGCTTCACCACAGGGCTGAACACTGACACCATGTGGACTACAGCAGCAGCACCCTAAAGTTGGTTAGCAAGATCTGTTCACAGAAGTTGAAGATGGACCTCACCAAAAAAATTGACTCAGCAGTTGTAATCTGTAGTCTTTACAGCAAAAAGGTGTTGCAGCACTGTGTTTTACAAGATCATATTAGCAGCCTTAAAATCTACAAGGTGTTGAAGTATCACACTAAATGCTAGGAACACTGTAAACAGTTTTTATTTGTTCACTGGAGTTTACATAAAACATGTTAATTCAGTTTAAAAAAAGTCTCAACACAAAAGGCAGTAGCTTGGCTTTTTATTTGTAAAGGATAATGCACCCCTTGAACTAAAACCAAGTTCTAACAATTCTGAGGAGTCCACAGAGGCTATGTTTACTTACAATTTAATATTAGCAAAAAAAATGTTAACATTCCAGATTACTGTAGAAAAAAGTGTATACCACAGTTACGGCATACAAGATTTGTAATAAGCAAAAAAAATACCCTGTTTTAAAAGTAATCTCCCTTCCAAATAGGTTTTCATTTTAGTGCTCTCTGTCTCCATAGGCTTTACATTTAGAATCCTCTATATACAAAAAGGTACAACAAATTGGTACAGTATTTATTGCAACAAATTAAGGATGTCATAATATACACAAATTAAATTAGTCCCCAGAACTTGCATACCCTCTTGCTTCTTATTCCTCCCATGAAGCAGTCTCCTTTTCTGGTTCTAAGATTAAGTTCTTTCACTGAAAGGCACGTACTTCTCTACAACAGAAGAAACAGATGCATTAATCTGAAATGCCGTGTTTGAAGGCGAACTTCAGCCTACATTTTTGAAGACCAAACATTACAAAAGAATACAGAGATGTAACATTTCATTATTAGATTTGCCTGTAAAAACCCACAGTTAACATATTACTGTTAAGCAAACTGCCACAAAACTCAATTAATTTTAACCTCCCAAACAGAGACAGCTCACCAATGCAGCACGTAGTATGTGTGTAAACTGATTTAATGAGGACTGTAAACTATTAGTGTGACATATTTTTGAAAAACAAAGATCAGGATACTGTATCTCAGTTGACATGTAGGCAAAGTCGCATCTTGAGAAACCAAAGGTTAGAATTTCAATCTTTGCCATGTAGTAGTATGCTATTGTACATAATGGCTAAAATATCCATTCAGGTAAGATGTGCCAACCTGAAGAGGCACATGGGTGAGGACAACAGTGGGAGTATGCTTAAATTGCATCTATGTTACAACACAGGACACTGTGGACTTACTCTTCACACAGCTTTGGAAGAAAACAAAACCAACACTCAAAGTAGTAATGATACCAGCACAGCACTGCTATGCTGATTTTAGGAAAGAAGCTGGTTTCTCTGCCTAGCCTTGGAAAGAATCAAATAGACTTACCAGCTAACCCTAAACAAGCCAACAGGGATTTCTAACATATGCATGCTGTGATGTAGAGTATCACCTTAAAAAGAGTTTGATTGTTTTAGTCAAGAAAAAATGAAAGCAGAGTGGATACTACTGCAGACTATTAACAAATCATAAAAAAGAAGGAAAAATATAATTATTTTCTATATAAAACAATACTTATGTAATTTGTTGTCCATAACAAATGTATATGAATCCACTAGAACATGTAGATCAAAATTTCTTGTAATAGTGTTTAGATTTTTAGTGCCTTCCATTATGTGCTATGAGGGTAAGAAACTTATGAACGGAGTAAGTTGTTTGTTGACTGCAGTTAAGCAAAACTGCAACTGTGATTTACTTATAGGACTAAACTAAAAAAACATTAAAAGTCAATCTTCCTCATTCTCTGTTTAGTTGCTCCACACCTGACTGCATACTTATGCCACCTTAAAAAAAAAAAACAAACCAACCATACCACTGAATTACTGCGAATGTCAGGACAAAGTGTAACAACATGTCCTGAGAACATCTGAGTATCATTATCATCAAGTTGTCCTCAGTGACTCTTTGATTACTTATGCATTTTGTACTCCCTCTGGTCATTCTTGGTTAAGCATGAAGACTAAGATGCAATGCAGATGCAAAAGACTTAGCTGAAGCAAAGAGAAAGAAATTAACCAAAAAAAAAAGTACATTCCCAATTAAGAATTTTAATTATTGTTATTATTATTTTTTTTAAGCTTCCCTACAGTAGCACTCAAAACTTCCCTCCCTTTGCCATTACTTGGCAAAGTTTGGACAGCATTTTATCAAGCTGTTGTACAGAAATTTGTGAAGTGCATTCACATTGCTTACTACTGTTCTCCTCTAATAGACAAACATTGCTTCAAGAGAAAAAGTAACTTTTAAAATTTTGAGAGCTCCTCTCCATAAAGGAGAACAGAGCAAGCTCTCAATATACATAAACAGAGTATATTCATATTATTGACTCAACATAACCGAAGTCCTTGTTTTTTCAAGCTCCCAATATCAAAATAATCATTTTGACAATTTAAGCGCTTGCTTTCTTAGTTATCTTGAAACAACAGTAACATCTTATTTTTTTTCTTATCTACAGTTATTCACTTCTGAAGATATTCCTTCTGATCTGTTAAGTTAGTTTTCCTCAGCAAGCTAACAGAAATGTGTTGAAACTAAGTTCGTTTAGGATCACTCTGTTACTCCAATACAATTACTTTTCTTGCAGATGGACTTAGAGGTTGACATTATCATCTGCTCTTGAACTAAACATCAAATTTTAGGTAATTTTGCAGCCCCATAAGGCAAAAATAAAGGTATGTCTATGCCACAAGTTACATCACTCTATATATCTACTTCAGACTACGACATGTTTGAACATTACATGCCACTTCTCTCTCCACTTTTTCTAGGCTCTTTGGACTTGGATCAAAACATCAGGTATTGTTTTTCCAGATGAAGTTTATGCTTTTAATATCAAATACTACTTATCTAGCAGAAGTTCGTTCAACAAGATACCACAGTATGTAAGGAACTGTATTTATTAAAATAAATACTTGATTTATCTTACAATAGCTACGCCATCAGCCAAATGAAACACTACTGATGTATTCAAACTGTTCGTACCATATGTCATCCAAAGGACTATTTTTAAAATGGTCTGGACTGGTAATCTGCTTTCAAATATTTCCAAATTGCCTGGTATAGCTCAAAGAAATGATAATTTGCTGCAATACTTCAATTCAAAGAGGGACTGAGCATTTGGATATTACGACAGGGGGTTTTTAGTGTGGTGTTTTAGTTGGTTTGTTTTTTTTTTTTTTCCTCCCCACTACAACACTGATAATATGACTTTTTTTGGTTTTGGTTGTTATTACAGTTTAGGGCAAGTGTAGTTCAAAGCCTGCTGTCTCTAGTTACAACGAGTTTTCTTTAATGCAATTTAATTTCTTAATAATGAACTGAATTAACTTCAACCACAGAACAATAGAACTTGCAGTGCCAAAAAACATTAATTTAAGATGTAATTTGACAAAATTGGGACTAGAGGTAGGGGAATTCATGAGACAACCACTTCAGTGAGAATGAGTTTCCAAAATAAATTTTGAAGGGGAATGTATAGAAATCCCCACCTGTGGAAACATTCAAGGCCAGGTTGGACGGGGCTCTGAGCAACTTCCGGTTGGAGATGTCCCTGCTCCTTGCAGGGAGGTTGGACTGGATGACCTTTGAAGGTCCCTTCCAACCCAAACTATTCTATGACTCTATGATTCTTATTACAAGCAGTAGAAAAGACCACAACACCTATCTACACACATAAGACACGTGTATTTCAATACCACTTACTAAAACAGGCTCCTCTGCATTAGAACACAGAGTGCCTATTTAACACATTAATAATATAGTACCTTTAGACAAAACACTGCTCTGGAGACATAATCAGCTCCTTGAAGCTTTACAACAAATCCAACCATGCTTAATCTCCAAATAAGCATACAAGAGTATGAAGTAACCTCTACAACATGAATACAACACTGTTGTTAATTGTATAATACTGTTTGTTAATGAAGACTACCCATATTAACATTCATTCATTCCTAGTAAAAATATTACATTGAGGGAATTCCTGGATATAATCTGAACAATTACCTTTTACATAATAGGCATAATTCATACTGGAACAAGACTAGTAACATGCGGTAACTTTAAGTGCCACATGACTGTAATGCAGAGGAGCAGTAAGTGGAGATACTCCAACTAGTTTCTTCTAGCGTATGGGGGACAGAAAAGGAAAGAGTAACTTCGACTTATGAAAAAAAAAAAATCTGAAATATTCCCCCTAAGGAGATAAAAATTGGAAAAGATTGAACCTGTCACTTCAAGTTCCAGAACTACTGACAAAGTTCTTTCCTAACACACAGCAGAACATCTGACTTACTACTGCAACATTTTTAATACATGAGACCTCATGTATTGGATCTGTTGAATTGCTTTGCTTGAGACTTTAATTCAGTTTCCCATTAAAGTGTTGAATCAATTACTAGCTGTAACTGGCAGAATTAATCATTTTATCTCTTCTGATACTTGACAGTAGTCCTGACTATGACAATTCTATCAAATTTTTTATGATGTTTTTGTACATGCTGTGTGATGTCATTACTCAATAAGGAAAACTTTTTAAAGTCTGAATTGCAGAAATCTAAGTTTGAATTTCTCATAATGTTTAAGTGTAAGAAGAATAAGGAAATACAACAAAATCTTCCTGTATCTACATAGTTTCAGAGAAAGATTTAAGAATATGAACCTTTCTATGTAGCGGTACAAAATCTAAAACTTGGGGCAGTATCATCATCCACTAACTGCTGTTTTAGCAACGAGAAAGCAGAATGAAGGTTCTAGAAGCAGAATTCATAGGAAAGAATATGCAGGAAAAACTAAGGAGCCTCCAAAATGAAAAAAAAAAAAAAAAAAAAAAAAAAGTGCTGCTATATATTCTCTATGTGTTTTATATGCTTCTACAGAACAGCAAATCAAATCAGAGAGAAACTTGACAAAACTATAGCAGAGATGTAACAAAAGTAATGGCTTATGTTGAAACTTTTTATTATCAGTTGGGGAGTCTTTTATAGCTATAAAGTTAAAAACATTGTTTATAATTACACTTTGGAATAAGAGAAAAGTTGGAGACTCAATGTCTTGTACGCTTCACAAAACACAGAAAGAAGAGGCAGCGATTCACATTTCAACATTAAAACACAGTGCTTATTGCAGATGAACAAACTGTTTGCATCCGCTTTTCTCACTTTCTGTGGCTTTTCATGGGCTGGGTCCCATGTAAGGCCAATGCACAACAAACCGTTCTGTTTGGATTTGCAAAACTACTCCTATATGTATCAAAAACACCTTGCTCCAATCTCTGAGGATCACCAGCTACTCAGTAAACGCTATGCAAAGGTGTCTGTTTACAAAACGCTGACAGAGTCACTTTCAGCTCCTAGCAAACAGCAGCTACATGAAAGCTATTGGACTTATAAAGATTAAAATATACTTTATAGTCACTTAGTGCTAAACTTAAAGGTGACAGTAGCCCTTCTTTTTAAAAACTCCAGAATTTACAAACCCAAGGTGCTTAGGAAAGGTGTTTACGACATTCAGGAACTTCAATACTGGATATTTCACAGCTAATAACTAATAATAATTTAAGTGCTTTAGCACAACCTAGAAGTATGTAACTTTATTGTTTAAAGCCAGAGCTCATAGTGAAGACACAAATTTCACCTTTCAGTTCAAGGCAAAGTTGCTTCGATTTTCTTCCTTCAGCTCTCAACATAGAAAGCAGCTGTATACTTCAAAGCACCAAGTAGTAGAAAATTCTAAAACTTTAAGATGAAAGTGTGATGGCAAGTATGGTTGTTTCACACATACTGTGTCTTTTGTTTTGTCTTTACTAAAGTAGAAGCTAAGCAATTGGCACTAGGACAAGCATTCCTGGGCATTCTAACGAACTAGAAGTTATTTTGAACACAAATAAAGTACAAAATGAAGGAGAGGCAGTTCATGCTATTTGTATAGTCATTATTTATGTCAATCTCACGATAACCTTTACTTTTTTTATTTAACAATATAAAAAGGAAAGTGAGTTGATACCGTGAGTTGAGAATAACCTAAGACAGTCATAGCAAATGTCCAGACTGTAGCTAATTAAAAAAGAAAAAAAATCCTATCAGAAAGCTGGCACAAATTTATAGATTCAAAGGAATGCTGTTGAAAAAGGTATAAAAGCATTACCTGTGACATGAAAACTTTCTGTAAATACAGATTAGTCAAAAGACTAAAGCTAAAAGCATACTGGAGATGCTTATGCAACATACATGTACGGTCATAACTATGACACTAGAGTAGTCTCATGTCCGTTACCAAAAGCTAACTTAAGATCTTTTTACCTTATGACTATTAGGAAGAAAATCTAGGACAAAATCCCAATTTCATTAAATCAGTAGCGCTCTCTTTGCCTTTCGTGAACTTAACATGGATAATTTTAATCTTTGTAGTTACTATGGATACCTCGGGGTCTAATAAGATAAAGTTACAAAAATGGATTTAAAAGTATACAAAAAGTTAATGTTCTATTTCTACATGCTCAAACTCAATCCTCCTCAAATACAGCAAACAGGAATAGATGAATCCATAAGCAAATATGAACAGATATTTTCTGAATTACATCAGAGATGGCACAGATAAGAGACTGTTAAACCAAGAAGAGAGCTAAATAAGAGAAAACTAAGAAATGTTGATGTTAAAAAAAAAAAACAACAAAGCGTATGTTCAGAAAATGAGAATTGACGCAAAACAACAGGTCAAGTTTAAAGGTCAGTGACTAAAGAAACATAAAACTGCAAGAGATATGAGAGGGTGGGAAGAGTTTAAAAAAACCGCACAGAGTAAGGTAAAAAAACCAGTCACTACCTAACACGTGATTCCTTTTGATGGGAGAATACAATTTCAAAACTGACTGCTGATAGAAATCTCAAAATCTCAGTCAATAGCTTACATTCCAGAACTTCCTTGTACAAAATGGTATTCTCAATTACATATCCATAAGATTTTTGAATGTTCAGCTGGTGTATCAAATACAAATCTCCCCTGAATACATCTGCACTAAGGGGTAGCATAAGAATCACTAAAAAGCAAAAAGAAATAGGGCAAGCCATTTCATTTTTACACAAAGCCTTGATCACTCATTGATTTAGTTTTGGGTATGGACACATTGATAGGGTACATCTCCAAAACCTGAGATATTTTCAGTGTCAAATACTCCACCACTTAAAAGAGGCAAACTTATTTTAAGTAACAAGACAGTTGAAACATAATTCTTACCTGAAACTGCTACTGCAGCAAAACAAGCCTATGCAAGCAAGACCTCAACTTCAAGGGATTCTAGAAAAGACTAAGGCTTCACTACAATAAAAACTGAATCTGACACCAAGTAAAAAGGTCACAGCAATACTTATTCTTAATTCCATCCAGAAAACTAATTTAGTGTAATAATTGAGTAAAAGATTTTTTTCCAAGGACTTTTCCATGTATTTTTTGTGTATTGCATACATAGCATTGTATGACTTGCAGGATAATGGCTGCTTATAAGCTGATGTAACTGGAGCACTCTTCAAATGTTTACCTTCTTTTACAGAAATTCTGAACAAATAAGATGTAAAGGTAGCCTGAAATAACCTGCTATGTAATTAGACTGTACCCGAGAGAAGAAAAAATACTGCATGCATTAGAGAAAAACGGAGCCAAACAGAAAGAAGAGAGATTTTTAGTTTTCTTCTCTAACGGGATGGCTTTTCAATGCTAATGCTAACACAGAGAAGCTAGTTCTATTCATCAAGTCTGCAAACGCTTTCCAAAATGTTCAAGACTTCCTCTGTTGTATGATTCCAGTCCAAGCAAATTCAAAAATTTAATTTAAATTTAAAACATTGGGATAAATTCACACTGTATTAGTGCCATAAGTGAAATCCCACTCCGCAAGCATAATCAGCAATATCTCTTAAGAAAAGAAGACTGACAAAATACAGCAGTGGTGGTCTAACAGAATTCCTTAGATTAATACAAGATTGACCAGAACTCACAATACATATATAGAATTTCTATTACGATTACACACACCAGATGTGACATACTCATTACACACTGCAAGCTTAACATATAAATGTCTCTAAATGCTAGAAGAAATGTTAGCACAAAATGACATTTTCCCACAGTTATTTCCACCTGTGTAAGAGGAGAATAAACAATCTATATTACAGTATCATAATTTGTCTAGGTATAAGGTACTACCCTTGCTGCAAGCCACCAACACTTTAAACAAGATCAGTTCAATAATATAGCAATTGTTAATCACCCTGTCTTTTTAGGTAAAATATCTTTCTACTAGAAGCTTTTTACTGTTAGCACACTGTTCGACAAACCAACTTGTCAACCTAACTTGTCACCCTTCCACCTCACGATATTTTAGAGAAGCGTGTGCCAAGGAAACTGCAGCTCTCCCATCACCTCAGCCTAGACACAAGTCTCACTTATGGACCAGCAAGTGCTTTCTCCAAAGTGAAACTCAGATTTTCTTGCTCAATAGTTCCAAAGACAGACTACTTTCAAATAGGTGAGTAAGTTATGGGAAACACTCACAGCTCAACAAAAATATCATAGAAGAGTTCAGTAACAGTCTATGTGACAGAACTAAGTTTTATCTGTCCTAAAGTTGACTCAATGCTGCGGAAGTTCCATTCTAAAGTTTTCTCACACCTTGTTCTACAAATTACGGTATAGTTAATTTATTTTGTGTTAATTAGTGTTTTTAACTAAACTAATTTTCCTGAACTGCGAGGTATGTCCGTTACAAAAAGTTACTACTTGAGGTTAACAAGCCTTTCTTCTGCAAAAGGCATGCATGAGCTACAGACTTCATGCTCATGAAAGACATTCAGTACTCACCCTTCGAAAGGCTTAGAAATAACTTCCTAGAAATTTGTTTTTATGTATGATGATACATAATTCATACTGAATCATGTTTTGGATGTTTCACTTAGCGTGCCAAATCACACAGCACGCTTTTCTCTAAAAAGAGGAAAAGCCATTTCACCTCATCTGCTACATCTGTTTTCTCGTCACCTCAGAAAAACTGAATGAAGATCAAAGGCCATGCACGTCTTCCTACATAAACATCGAGTAAAACTTTTGTCTGCAATAGACTAAGTTAAAAAATCAAAACTCTCCAGCGTAACAGGAAGAAAAACCAAAAGGATGTATGAATTGTAACTTTACCCTTTTGATGCATCATGAAGGGCAATGACATACATGACATTTTACGTAAGCATCGAAACCAAGAAGCAAAAAAGGCAATAAAACTCCATTGGTAGACTGAATAAGGCATTACTGTGTCTCAGTTTTCTTACTTCTAGCTCTGATGGATCTGCTGTATGATCTTGCTGCTACACACTATTTTTTGCAAATCTTCTGTTATAAAAGGGGTTTGATATATACCAGAATAAAAATCCGCAAAAGCAAAAAACTTCTACTGTAACTGGCAGAATTAGCTATTGCAGCAAAACAAGCCTAGGCAAGCAAGATTTCCACTTCAAGGAACTCTAGGAAAGACTACAGTAAAACTTTTTTTCACAAATGTTATTGGAGAAAAGCAAAAAACCAACCAAACAAACCAACCCACACAGCCACATTTTTACTGTTAAGAGTGCTAAAACACAGAAATATGGTGCCCAGAGAGATTCTAGAATCTGCATCATTAGAAATATTCAAAACTCAACTGGATGAGAGTTGAGCAACCTGCTGTAGGTGATTCTGCCGTGAACATGAAATTGTACTAGACAATCTCCAGAGCCGCCTGTCAGCCTCTGCCACTCTGTGGCTGTCCATTTCTGTTGTCACAACTATTGACAATACCTCCCAAACTAGGCTATTAGTGTACCAGGAGGAGAAGTGGTGCAAGCAGTCTAACCTTTAAAAAAGGTGGGTTCAAACAACAAGTCCCTATATAAAGCTAGAAATGAAATTACGATTTTTTTTTTTTTCCTGATAGAGAAACTGTATCATCATCAGTATCACTTGAGAAGGTTGACTGCAGATTGCTATAGTTCACATAACTATTGCCAACCAAAATTAGTCTCCTACATTGCGATGGTGTGCTCCCTGCCACCCAACCTGACCACTTTTCTCATACTCAAGTGACAACCATCAGTGACAGATGTGTCTGGTGATGATGGCTGCATCCAACTCAAAGTGGATTCTGGGGAGAGAGATAACAACACAAAAGCCAAAGGATGGTGATGCACCCCCTTAACCACAGTGCTAGTCAATGTCGGACTCAAGCCAAATTTGGCAGAAGCTAACACCTACAGTCAGTGTGCAAATATGACTATTAATCAACTATCTTACTCCATAAATAGTGAGCAGCTCAAGAGCCCTTTGAGCTTTCCCACACGGCAGCGTGCTGCACGTCAGGATCTCCCCTTGGGTTTGGATGCCTCTCAAGGTTATCCTTGAGATTGACAGAATCTTTATTGCGTCAGATACTCGGTAAGGGAATCGGAAATAAGAGCATTGAAACTTTGAAATCTTAGCTAAGAGACATAAAGACTGATTGCACACATGTAATTCTTCAGACATAAAATGCTGTCAAGTCTGGAGCAGATCCAGCCGCACCTGGACTTCTCTCTGAGAAGGAGTTCAGAAAGCAAGGGGGTCCTTTCTGAATCGCACAACTCAACAGGAGAGTCTCCCTGACAGTTCTGTGCGACCCTGTCCTCTACGCAGTAAATAATCCAGTGTACGTTGCTACTGAATCTTGTTAAACCAGTGCTGCATTCATCATTTACTATCAAACATTGTCAACTCACTATTTTATATCAATAAAATACATTGCTGCTTCTCTCTTAGGAGTGAAGTGCATCACTCTATCTGTGGCATACGCAGAGGGAAGTTAAGACTTAATGACAGTAGTAAAGTCATATCAGCATGCACAAGATTTTCTTGAAAATGTATTTACAGGACACCATCAGCAAAGAAGGTCATACATCTCTGAAAACAGAAAAGTCATACCTTTATCAGAATGTATAAAATTGATAGAGGAAGAGATTGCCACCTTCCTGAATCAGGTAAAGCTTTGGATAAAGGTATGTCAACAGAGAATAGCTAAATTTCTCCGGTGGAGTCTTTACCGGAACTTGAAAAACATTATTTTTTATTTTAAAATTACAGATCTTTCCTCTGAATAAATTTATTTATTTATTTATTTATTTGGCCTTTCTGTAGTACTACTCAGAACTCTGTATCTAACAGGCTCCTCTTAGGAGGACCCAGAACACTGAAAAGTGCTCTCGTCCATTTTCACTTGGTTAAAAGATTATGTTGTTTCCTTTAAGATATGATGATCACCAAGATATACATTCTAATGAAAGTAAGATTCAAGGCTGTTCAATAGTGATCTCTAAGAGCTATGTAGCAATGAGGAAATCCTGGTTTACTTGGACTGCAAGTCTAAGTGCGTGCCCCACACAGATCACTGTCTTTCAACTACCTTTCTGGAATAAATAATGAAGGTACTGGACACAGAAAGCACCAGTATATCTAACTACAATGAAATGTACATTGAGAACTCGCTGCATAATAAGTGTGCTTTATGCATAACCACAGACTTGGGCCTTGCCCAGACGAATCCACAGTTTTAAGCATGAGAGCGAGTAAGTAAAACTGCAAAGAGAGCAAAACACAGTGACAAACACTGTAATTATCTGTAAAAGCACACAAAGTTGTGTAGTCAATAGTTTCCCTGAGAAACATAAATGCAGTTGACTGGTACTGCAAGCTTTTTACTGAAAAAGAAAGCACAAAATAAAGATGTTTACTGACAAAGCTGGGGTGGTGGACAAATTTGGTAGCTCCGCGAGACAGAACTTTGCAAACGGGACAAAAACACCCCACAGAATGTAGGAAATAAAACTCAGGTGGACTGACAGATTTCAGCAGTGACACCTGAAGAGAGATGGAGGGACCCAGGCCAGGCCCGGCACCGGCGAGTGCCTCCGCTGCCGCCGACCGAGCGCCGTTCCCGCCCATACGCGGCGAGGAGGCGGCACCAGGAGCTCCCCAGAGGCCTCAGCCCCGGCGCTTTCCGCCGGCCGCCGAGACCGTCCCCGCTCGCCAGTCCCCGACGAGGGGCCCAGCGCGGCGCAGCACAAAATCAGAGCCTACAGCAGAGCAGGGCCGGGCCCGGAGC
>WHYT01017667.1:14652-31592 GCA_009806455.1 Tetrax tetrax
AAAAAAAAAAAACCTGGATTTTAGACTTGTTCAGAAACAACATGACAGCTGAAAAAAAAGGTAGAAGCTCCTCAGAATTTCTATTCTTTTACTGATCCCAGTAGCTCTTGAGGATATGTCCTCCATTTGATATGAAGGCTACTATATTGGTGCCACTATTGATGAAGTTATGCAAAAGAAAATATGGAAAAACTTGTTTGGAAAGAATACTAGTTTCTAAAGCATCATCTTCCTGTATGGTCTGCTTTGTCTCTCTGCTTCACTAATTCATCCTCTTGGATTCAAGAGCATAAGACAGAGAAACCTGACATAGTCAAAAAATAAAAATAAAATCCCACAGAGAGTATCATCCTGTGTTTGCCACAGCAGAAAAATTTTTTACAGTCAGTCAGGACTGCTTCATTTGGTGTATACGTGCTTTTGAGGCACTGAATCTGGACCTCTGCTTTTAGTTTGGTTATAATCACCAATAATGCATGAGGCGGGGGTGAAAGAAACAGAATTGACACAGTTTTCCATCACTGCTGTTTAGAACTGCATTTGCTTCCTATGTCTGTTTTGTGATACCAACTAAAAAATTAAAGAATAAAACAAAAAATACCTCACTTTCTCCTTGTTTAAAAAACAAACACACACCCCTCCCTTAATCTGCCCACATACTTAGGCTTCAAAGTATAGGAAATTAACTATAAATATGTATTAATTATAGGGAAGGATTATATTTCAAATGAATGGACATTTAAAAAGATATTACATCTCATCAATAACACATGACTTTAGGTCCAATAGAACAAAAGTTAAATAATTGCTTAGACAAGGTAATATTTTTAGCTCTGTATGAAAGTTCCACTAAATATATTGCACTATTTAAACTTCCTTCATAACATGAAATGCTGTTATGCCACAGATTAAAGAGAAAAAAATCCTTGTGAACCTTCGGCTCTTTCAGCAGTTTTAGTTATTTCCTGCAGAATCCAATTTTTTACTTACTAAAATCAGAATCATATATACCTTCCTGTTACTGAGATATAATAGCTTTCCCCATATAAGTCAATGTACTGTGCCCTGTTAATCAATTACAGAACACACTCTCCTGCCAGCATCATAGCAGCAAAGAAATAAACTCTCCTCCATGCCATTTATCTCGGTGATATATTTACATCCAAGCCAGCTTAGGTCCATTTAAATGTTAGTTTCCTAAACCAAAACCACACATCCACTCCGTTCCGTTCAGATAGAAAGAATTGATAACTTTGTCACAGGCACGATGACATTTGTTACTCTGACTTCCCTATTCAGAGGGAAGTTACAGTATATGTCCATCAGAAACAAGATTAGATCCATGGAAGAAAGGTCACCTAATGTCATTAAATACAAATGTAAAACCTTTGCAATCCACAAGCTTCAAATTTCTCAAGATGTAAAGACTATGAAAGAAAAGGACTGCTATGTGCTTGCTCTGTTGTAACATATTTTCTCAGGCACATGGCTATCGGAAACCAGATACCAGGTGAGATGGACCTTTTGTCCTGCCAAATGCAGCCTCTTATATCCTCTGGTGTTTGCACTCATCAAAACCAGTAAAGGGTACCTGTCCTTTCCCATTTTACGGTCTATTTATAGCTTATTTATACAGTCTACTCATGCTCGATAGACTAAAAAAGGGCTGTCTTCTACTTTACCTGCAATTGCTTTAATTCCCACTTAGTCCACAAACTATTTGGGGAATAGAGACCTTACTATTTAAAGGGACAGGCCTTGACTGTAGCACAAAGCCAACCACATACACATAAACTCTTTGTATCAACCCCAGAGGTTAATCCTTAATTCTCCGTATAGCAGTGACTTAAATGATTTTTGATGGGGAAACCAGAGTAAAAAAAAAACTTGATGCTTCACTTCATAGAAATCTGTTCAAATGCTTAGCATCCTGATCAATAAACAGGTCACCTGTAAAGTTGCTGACGTACTTTATCGAAGCAAGCTGAGTAGATAAAAAGACAATCTGCAGTTCATCTGTATCTTTTTGGCATTTGTATCTAGCAGTAAGTTAGAATGCATACAAACAACTGTACATTTAGAAATGTTAAGAAATGGGAACAGTATACATTTATAGTCACATGTGGTTTTTATTAATAATTTGAAGCTGCATTTGAAGATGTCTCAGAAGATCTTGCAAAGATTCTGTAGGCAAAGTAAAAAGAGAGCTGTGTACAGTGCTTCTAAAAAAGAAAAATATTTGCATACTGATAAATAACACTCATCAGAACTAAGTCACAGTGACTTACTAAGAATGCTTTTGAAGAACAAAGGCTTATCTGTCATCATTGTCCAGTATGCACTGAAGAACAAACCTTTAAAAAAATACCAAATCCAAAATTCACCCGTCCTTCTTCAAAATCTTCAGTCGAGATTTTGCTGGAGGATACTAGCTCTAAGAAATAAACATGCTGCCAATCACAATTTTACTTTAAAAAGACCCATATGTGAATGTCACAAACTAAGAACTCAAAAGCAGATTAAATTAGATGCAAAAAGGCAAATGACTGTAATAGCAATATTGTGTTCTGAGTCCAAAATAGCCACAGTTAATCGCTACCAGAATATGAAACAGACGAGTCAATCTGAAGTAGCATTAAAAAAAAAAATCTCAGCCAAGAAATGCACAAAGTCATGACTTTCTGTAAAAAAAAAAAAATTAACTGTTCCTCTTTTACACAACATTTTCACTGTACAAACAGAACATTTACAATAAAAATCCCAAAATCTTAACTATCATCAGTATATTCAACTTATTAATTATACAAAAATGCCTGTCAAGTGCAAGGAAAAAAGTTTAAAGCAGCTTTTAATTATTTTCTTGTAAAGCAAAAGACTCTTGTTTTAAAATATGAATTCTAATGTAATTGTTGAGGAGCAAGGGAAAGAATCATATCATCTGGGCTTAATTTGTACTGTGTGTTAAATGCTAGTTATCCTCAACACATTTTCCTCCTCCTGTTTGAATATGTAGAGTGATTTCTCCGTAGTTTGCTGGCGACAAAGAATAAGCCATCACGCACTTCTGAAAATCAGTCATGAGATTACAAGGGCACTCTGGAACGTGGATAAATACATATGGGAATTGGCATATCTCCAATGACAACCAATAGGAATATTAATGCAGCTGGTTTGGATTGCATGTATTAGTATGATGAGACAGTCCTACTTTTCATATTGCATAGGCAGGTTTTATAACATGAAATGAATGCTAGAATATGCCCTGTTTAATTCACAAGACTGTGTCCCCCCAAAGAGGAATAAATAACCATGAGATGCTGGAGCATTTTATGCAATGTTTCAAACGGACTTTTAAAGCAATGCTAACCAAAAAGCAGGAGACACTACAAAACAGCTCATGTTCAATGGTAACCTCCTTAAAAAAAAAACCAAAAAAATCAAATTTAGAAGCAGGTGTTATTGAGGATAGAAGCAGATGGAATTGAGGACAGCCTTTCACAGACAAGACAATGACAAGAAAAGCAACCTTGGTCCTGTGTCACAAGCCTGTTGTTCAGTATGATAAACCTCTAGCTGAACCTCTCTCATTCATGTGTGACACAAATGCTACTGGAGAAGTCCTTTCCTTAGTCCTCAGAAGGGTCGCTATTGAAAACAATAAATACTGATGCTAATGGCTGGCAAATGTCAGGCAGTGTACACCTCATGCTCCAAGTTCTTAAGTTGGCAAGAAATCAGTAAAGCTCTTATCAAGGAAAACCTTCTCTTCTGGGGAAAGGAAATACTTGTCTTTCAAGTGTATTTGCCAAATGTACCAGCCTTTGGTACATTTGGAGTGGTTCAACAACCTTTGGCCTTATGCATATGCTGTTATGATTTTCTTGGTTGTGGGAGATAATTTTAAAAAATACACCATATACTGTTACTTTTTTTTTTTTTTTTTTAAGATAAAAAGCTAACATTAATCCCCAGCAAGTTTCTTGGACTGCTTTGTTGACTGAATAGGGATCATGATTGGTAGAGTGGATGCTTCATTTTTCACTTTCTTCTGTCCCACTTACTGTCCCAAGAGGGACTCCTTTTGTACCATGCTTACATTAGAAGGGTAATGGAAACCAATCCACTTTTTATATAGCTTAAACCACACTAGAGCTGTCTATGCTCCATCTGTGAAAACGGTAATGCTTTACACAGGCAACAGTTACTTTCCCAATTACCATCCCCATTTGCATGTCAGAAAGTCAATGTAAGTCTTACATAAGCCTCATTTGGCTTCTTGTTTGCTGTTTCTACTGGCCTCTGTTGCTTCGATCTGTTATTTCTCACAGTGCTCTTGTGCTCTTTCCATATTGCAGAAGTCTGCAGCTTTCCCACATAAGAGACATTTCACAGGACAGTCTTGACAGACTGCTAGGGAGCCAAGCTCACATACACCTTCATGAGCAAATGAGTCCAAGTGTAACTGAAGCTCTCCTGTAAGTACCTCTGGAGCTCAGCTGTAATCTAGAAGATTAGAGCAGCTCATTGATACCCAGGATGTTTCATATTCCACTTCAAGTTACATACCATCAATAGAGATAAAACATTCTTGCTCAAAAGGGTGGCTGTTGCTGAAAAGGAAGAAAACACGGCAGCTATTTTTCCCCCTCCATGGTGAAGCCACACATTACATTAATTTAGTGGTCTCCATGCAATCCTTGCTGTTCAAGGTTACTTGTTCTGAGGTTTATTCCAAGCCTTTCTGTACATCTTTGTAAGGACAGGAACAAGTCTCACATAATATGTTTTTATGGCAGTTACTTTGCTCATAGCAGAGCACAGGCAGTCAGGCCTGTTTCTTTGTTCTGGTTCCGATTGAGAAATCAGTCTGCGGGCAACACTGGATAGGCCACCAGGGCCACATTTCTAAAAATGCATTTGGATGCCCAAAGACAGATAGTACTTCATGAGATTTTCCAAAGTATCTTTTTACCTGAACTTTGTTTCTGACACCTATTGACTAGTGTTCAGAGCAGCCAAAGCCTTATTAATCCCAAAGGTCATGGTATGGCTACATGTTTTGACTCCTATAAATTAGCGCTCTATTCCATCCAAAGAGTGGGCTATTAATAAATATGAAAACTTTCTTGTTTTGAGGATATATTCATTAACATTTGTAAGCACTCCTGAGAAATACTAGAAATGTTAAGATCATAACAATAGCACAAATGTACAATGTATGACTACTATCAGACATTTCTGGCTGCACCACCTTTCCTCAAATGGCATACAACATGTTCCACAGTACTCTCCATACTTTCTTCAACTACTGAAAATGAGAAAAGGTTTAAAGTAAATGTAAATTTTTCCACGAAAGTGTCAATATTTACAATTCTGAATTCACAAAAATGTGGGGTTTTTCTTCAATATTTTACATTTGGAAAGAACAGGGGCTCTTAAAATTAAACTTATGCCTTATTTCATTATTTAGTAGCATTCAATTTTGAATTATAAAAAAAATAAATACATTCTTTTTATTGTCCCTAAGCTATATCTACAGTAAGGTTTTTGCAGGGTTTTAGTTGGTTGGTTTTAGGTTGTGGTTTGGTTTACTTTAGAGTCTGCAGAGCATTCCACAGTCCACTGAGAATTTGTTTGAATGGCAAATGTTTATGCATTGTGCTACTGTGTCTTTTAGGAACAAATTTATTAACTGTTTTGCATCCTATGCAACTGGAAAAGTTGTATGAGAAACCTGCTGTCTTATTTGCTCAGTTTTTTTTTAAAAAAAAACCTCAGGTCAATTGCATCTGGAATAGTTGGAAGTCAATCAGCCTGCTTTTACACTTGGGATTTCATTGAACTGTCCTTAGCCTATAAACAATAATAGACTATCAAGTTTATGCAAAGTAAAATTTATAAATATTTTCCTGTTTTAGTATATCCAATCCTCAGATGCCTGTTCAGTTTTTAACCTTCTGACATGTAAATATACCTTTCCACTTCTGGAAATACTTGAATGCTTTGGAGGATGTTACAGTGAACAAAGCTCCTTTTTAAATACCTTCGCGTGTAGGCATGATTTTTCAGACTGGTACCTATCTGAATTAAGTATGGAGAAGCCTGGAGTCATTTCACATATAACGTTTAGAGGGCAGAGGAACCCACAAGGCTGGAGGAGAGAAAAGAACACTGAAAGATCTTCATAATTTATCTTGTCAAGTCTCATTTAGCTTAAAATACATTTGTCAATTACCTAGCCTATGTTCTTTCTTAATTCACCTTATATCAACAAGTAGCTTTTTGTTTGTTTGTTTGGTGTAGGGGTTTTCCTGGGGTTTTTTTTTGGTTGGTTTGATTTGTTTGTTTTTCAGGACCCAGGGATAAGACAATAATGCATGATAACTGGTTTACTGAATAACATTTTTACCAATCATCTTAACTTTTCATCTCTAAAATTAACCTTTTATCTTTAAAGAGAACAGAACATGTAATTTTTTTTTTTACTCACAATACATACTTATTTTAATGGTCTCTTTACTTTTAGCAGTTTTATATCAACAGAAATCTTCTGAATTAAGAGCTGTTATTCCAAGTTTAACCTAATTTAAGCAAGATCAAAACAACTAGTAAGGGGACTTGAAAATTGCTGAGCCCTTGAATATAAAAGGACGCCCACAGAAAGGCAAATATTAACTCTTAAAACAATATAGCACAGGTACAGAATAAAGATATTTTAAAATTGGCATATAGAACCTACCACTATAAAATTCTTTCACAAAATGAAGGAAGTTAACTTAATAAGAGATAATAAAATATTTCTGTCAGCCCACATACAGATTGGTTAAGATGCTTGACAGAAATCTCATAATAAAGTTAACTCAGAGCAAAAGCTGCTAATTCCTGTCTGAATTACATTTATACTAGAAAACTACCCATGGCTAGGGATGAAACTGTGCTCCAACCAGACAGAAAAAATATTTAATACCATGAAGCATGCAAAGCACACTCCACATTTATTTAGATGAGAAAAAATAGAAATTAACAGGGTATGCAAAATGCAGCAGTGAATTGTTTCTCAATTTGCACAGCAGAAAGTGAATATCACTTAAGCTTAAACTCAGGTTTTTTTTTCCAAAAGCATTATTAATTCCATGTTTGTTCATTGTTGTTTATTTTCATCCCCACTTTGGAGAAAACAGATATGTCATTAATCGCTTCTGCTATTAATTGGTTGTTTATAAGTTGCCTACTGTTAGAAGTGATGACAGAAGCAAAAACCAAAAGGCGTGTGATCTATGGATTAAACTGTAATATACTGACAGATTATTTTTTTCCTGAGAGGGAAAGACAAATAAGATCTAACCTTGGTTTCCTTCCTCTTTTACTTGAAGCTTTTTTTTCCCCCTCTAAGTAAGTACAAAAGGCATGCTTTCTCAATTCCTATCACTGAAGCACAAGAGGATTAGCTCTGATTGGATTTTGCAAACTCTTTTGTTAAAGAGTGCTCTTTCCCATGTTTCCAAAGAAGTATCAAGCAACCATATAAATTAAATTGTTGTAATATATTTATTTCAATTAAAGTATCAACACAATATTCCAGAAAAGGTATTTTAGTAGGTGAAAGAAGAAATACTGTCCATCTTTTTCCTTACTGTTGCATTAATTTAGGGTATATATGGCGTACATTTAAGATCATGTTGGTCTTGATTCAATTCCCCAAAACCACAAGATAAACTTACAGAATTTGCTGATATCTTTTTGGTTTTTTAGGGTCAAAATCTTATGTGAGTTTTGATGAATAGAACTGTGGATAGGAAAGACAAAACAACAAGAACAAAAAAGAAATTGCAGAACATTGGATAACAGGAAAATGTGAACATAGTTTAGATTTCTGAACTTGTTTCTGTATTGTAGATTGAAGAGAGCAAGCTGTGTCACAACCAAGGTGTGAGATACAGTATTCTCAGAGGCTTGTTAGTCGCACTGGGAAACTCAAACCAACATTGCTGTGAATTTTGATGCTAGAGGCCCAAATCTCTAACACTAATATCTTGAAGAAACTAGATGTAAATCAGAGCAAGCTAAAAAGTATTTTCATATGCTAGAACAAAATCTGCAAGTTGATTTCAGTGAGGGCTCAGCATCCTTAGCACACTGGAGCAACAGCATGAGCAAGAATTCAGTTTAGGGCAGTATCTTCATAGGGTACACATTTTGTGGATACATTTTACCTTAGTCCCCAAGGTTTGAAAATGCCTAGCATTTAATCATTAAGGATAGAATCTTTATTTATTTCCCTAGAGAATAAAGGAAATATCACACCCCTATGGTAAGAGCAGAAATATATTTGCATAAATGTGTATATCTGAAGCTGAAGGGAACATTTTCTTTATGATAGACTTGCAAGTTGGAAAGATAAGAATATTTGACTCACAGTTGTAAAGTAATTATAGGACTCCTGTTGCAAACATAGGGCAGGGCAAGCAGTACCACAAGCAAACTCCTTGACAGTCTGCTTGGATTCCCAGTTTTCTAGAAGGTATAAAACTTGGGAGTAAAGTCAATGTTTAAACTAAGTGACATAATCTCATCAGAAGAAAATAGTAAACATTTAAAAATATCCATCTGAATGATAGGTTGACTCATTTCTAACTGAGGATACCTATAGCCAGAACTACAAGTCAAAAGTACAATCTCCAGTTTTGAGATGTCAACCAGTTTTTAATTTCATGAAAATTCCATGGTGTGCCCAAACTCTAGCTGTTAGTTCCACATTCACTGGAGACAATAAAATCTAAAAAAAAAAAAAAAAAAAGTCTATGATAGTTTTTTTTTTTCAAGTCTTTTCATTATTGTGAGGAGATACAGATTTGTTACAGGTCCTTCTATGTTCTTTTTAAAATGGAATGAAATTGCAAGGAAAGCCAATGTCAGCCTTATAAGAAGCAATATCAAACAATTGCATAGCAGATGCTAAATTTAAATAATTTTAAGTTATTTTAAGTGTTTAAGTACCATAGTTTGTGCACTCGATCAGAAAAATAAATATACAAATTTTATAATAGCTTAGATTTTACTCAGAAGAAGGAATTATATTAATTTATTCTTAATTATTGCCTGTCTGTCCAATTGGGAAATGACATGTGGGATTCAGCTAGAGGCAGAATTTTACAAAGTAAGTTATCATATGCTCTGTATTTTATCTGGTACTTGTTCTTTCATTTTCAAGGAAGAAAAAGTACTTAGATGTCTAACACACGTGAATAATTTTTATCATTTGGCTTGAAGAGGACATAAGGGAGAAAACTATGACAAGAAATCATTGTATAGTGGTGTCTGGGTTTTGTTTTGTGTTAATAAGGTGACCTCCAGTCAAAGAGACATGATAACATCCACTGATATTTCACAGAATACTTGAGTGAGTCATGATGTTAAATAAAACACCAAGATAAACACAATAGCCATAGAAGGTGCCAATATTTTGTTTCATAGAGTGCTCCATGCTCCTTTTAGTTTAGACTTTCTGGTAGTATCTCCTCTTTTGAAGCACTACTACTGTGAGAGAAGTCTTCTCTCATAGGCTTCTCTGTCCTAAGAACATCACAGGAGATCTACTAGAGAACATGTCCCTGAAATACATAAAGTACATTTTGACTAAATAAACTTCACTTCTCCCCTAAAAGCAAAAATGTGTTGGTATTCTCCTGTACAAAATAGACTGTATCAACATTTCCAAAGAGCTACTTAACTGAAAAATAATTTCTGATCAGACTATAAAGTGCAAATCGAAGGACATCAGCTGCCTGCATTGATTAGTGATGCTTATTCAGATCTTAATGGTTCTGTCATACTAGCAGAGACTGAAGAAAAAGGATAGAAGGATGGTGCTACACTACTCCTACATTCTGTCTTTGCATTGCTCCAGGCAAAATTCACCTGCTTTTGAAAGGAACTAAGCATCTTCAAACAAATCAGTTTTGCCACCGACAGTAAAACAGCTTATGCCTTACTCATGCTTGTCTGGTGCATTACTGTGATGAGAGGAGGAAAGTTTCTGTTAGAAACAGAGCTGAAGAAAACTCCAAGTAATAAACCCTCTTCTAAACTGATCAAAATCAATTTAAAAAGGCTTAATCAAATGGAATAACCCTCCATTTGTTCCTTTTCCAGTATGTCCTTGTTCCCTTTTGCTGTGAAGGCTAGTTATAATGACTCCAGGTAGCTTGACATGCTCCCAAAGATTTATTTTTCTTTTTTTACTTTTTAAATAACAGCAAATGTTACTACAATGGCCCAAGAGCCATTTCCTTTTTCAAATTTCCTTTCTGTCTCATCAGAAACTCTTGATTTAGAAACACTCATCGCTAATTAAAGAGAATAGTAATGTAATTCATTGTCTTGACAGCTGGCTGAGAGGATGCTATATATATGATTTTGTAAGAGAGATTTTTAGATAGGATATGTCACTGCATTTCTCTCACTGATTTAAATTACCAGACCTACTTTATTTTAATATGCTATGAAAATCCAAGTCAATATGTTTTACAACAGTCTTATTTGTCCAGCTTATCCTGCTGTTCATGTAGCATTTTTGAATATAAATTGTTGGTTTTTTCTAATTATCAAATGCAAATGTTGTTGACAATAGCATTGTCTAATCTTGTATCCTAATTGTCATGCATGGGTACTACTGAGGCATTTTTAAGGCCAAGAGTACTTGGTAATTATGCTTGGTAAAACCTTATTATTACTACAAGTTTAACATGTCAACCAAGGAAAAAAACACAGTTAAATTGGCATATCTGAAAAATGAAGGTGACTTACAATTATAGCCCATTTCCTCCACTTTTAATCAGATATCTGAATATTAAGTTCCAAACATTACTATTTATTACCTTTATCCGGATCATGAATTCCCGTTACGTTCAAAGTGAAGGATGCCTGCCGTTAACACATATGAAAGTCTGTATACATACATATATACAGCAATGCAGCATCATCCATAGGACTTTCCAGTTGTGCTGGCTGCAGTTGCCTAGGTCTTGGCAAGGAGTCACTGGCTTTCTGGCCAGAAAAACACTGGGGAAATGCTGCCTGGCAGTGAGGGGTGAGGGGAAAAGTGTGAGAAACAGCCCTGCATGCCCTGAGAGGAGAGGATCAGGAGAAGGAGGAGAGTCTCCACCTGCCTCCCCAGCAGAGATTCCCCTGGAGAGCCCATGGGAGCAGCTGGATATCTCCTGAGGGAGCTGGAGCCTGTGGAGAGCCCATGCTGGAGCAGGGGAACAGGTGGGCAGAGAGGAGCTGGTATGAATTGACCGCAGCCCCCCATTCCTCAACCCCCTGTCAGGAGGTAAAGAGTGGAGTAGAGCCTGGGAAAAAAAAAGGGGGGGTTGAGGTCAGGGGGAAGGTGTTTTAGGGGTTTTTTTTGCATTTGTTTTACACCATGCAATTCTATTTTAATTGGCAATAAATTAAATTATTTTTCCCCAAGTCAAATCTCTTTTGCCAATGAGGTAACTGGCAAGCAATCTCCCTCTCTTTATCTTGACCCATGAGTTTATTCATCTTATTTTCTTCCCTGACTCACTGAGGAGGGGAATGAGGGAGCAGGTGGGTAGGGGTGTCTGGCAGCCAGTCAAAGTTAACCCACCACACCGCTTCACAATCAGATATCAGAGTTGACTTTACATTGCTTGTCAGATAACCACACAAGTTCATGCCAATAATGTTGATTAAATGCAGCGTAAAATAATTTAGTGTTTTTTTACAAATCTTTTCAAGGGCATCTAAAGAAAATGAAATTAATTTGTAAAATTAATTCTGCGTTGTTAGCTTTCTACTTCAAGTTTTAACTCCCTATCTTCAGTGTAATATTCACACCCAGAACAAAGATGTGAAGGTCTAGCTTTCTTCTATCTTGACTCAGCCTCTTGGGGTCCCACTGGAATGAAATGTGGAGTGCAGACAGCATTCTTTGTCCATAAAATAAATGAGAAGATACCAAAGGAACCTAATTATGCTGTCAATGTTCTCAGCTTACTGAAAGGACAAGGCTTGAGTTTAGCTCAGACCCCTCTAATGAGCACGGAGGAGCTGACTGAATAGCTGTATGTCAGGAGAGGAATAACACCTCAGGGAAGCCTGGAAAATATTTTACTTGCCTCCTCTACACATCAATTCTTCAAGTTTGAGCTGGGGCTGTGAATCCAGGATCGAGCACCATTTGCTGAAATCAATGGCTGAATTGGATGATTCACTATTCATTTCTATGACAAACTACTTGTAGTGTGAACTTTTAATAGTGAGTATGACAACTCTCCTGAATTCACACATTATTCTACATTTCAAGGAACCATTTTAAATTGCTCTTCCTAGGATACATGCATCAGCAGCAACAACATACTTTCATCAAAGCATTATGATTTATGTTCACATCTACATATTCAATAGTGTGCTGGGAACTTTAAGCATGCTGTGTTGTCAATCACCATAAGCACAGCAATAATGCTTTGCAATAAGACAGTCTCATATTTAGGCCTCTAATAAGATTTGAAAGTTTTCACCAAACCTCAAATAACATACACAATGCACTGAAGACACGGTGCCTTGTCCTTTTACAGATTAGTAGATCTTCACTACTTCACTACTTCTTATCCAGAATTAGTCTGGGTAAAGATCACCAAAAACTTTGAGGCAAAAAGTAAAACTATTCAATCTTTTTATTCAACTGTGAATGCAGGACAACCAGTCAGAAAAAGGAAAATCTGCTATAATATCATTTCTAAGATGATATGCCATGTAAAACAGTGCCTTTCAACCTTGTTTCTTCTATCCCACTTCTGAATCCATAAATCATAGAATAGTTAGGGTTGGAAGGGACCTTTAAAGGCCATCTAGTCCAACCCCCTGCAAGAAGCAGGGACATCCCCAACTAGATCAGGTTGCTCAGAGCCCCATCCTACCTGACCTTGAATGTTTCCAGGGATGGGGCATCTACCACCTCTCTGGGCAACCTGTTCACACGTTCTACAATCCTCATTGTAAAATTTTTTTTCCTTATATCAAGTCTGAATCTGCTTCATTCTATGTTAAAACCATTACCCCTTATCCTATCACAACAGGCCCTGCTAAAGCATTTCTTCCTGTCTTTCCTGTAACCTTTAGGTACTGGAAGACCGCTATAAGGTCTCCCTGGAGCCTTTTCTTCTCCAAGCTGAACAGCCCCAACTCTCTCAGCCTGTCCTCATAGGAGAGGTGCTACAGCCCTCTGATCATCTTTGTGGCCCTCCTCTGGACTTGCTCCAGCTGGTCCACATCCTTCTTATATTGGGGGCTTCAGAGCTGGATGCATGATTAATGAAGATATGTCCAATAAGGTATGTATAAATAAGATCTTTAGTTCCCAAAAAAATGAAGCCAAAAGCTGTTGAAAACAATGAGGAAATAACCAGTATAAACGACATTTAAGTGAAAAAGACAACGGAAAAAAAAAAGTTAATTTTAGTCATGAACCTGTGATTTTCCTCAATAAATTCTCCTTAAATTTAACAAGCTGAATTTGTATTTATCAATACTTTCCTGAATTTAAAAAAAAATGCATCAAAAAAAAAAAAGAAAATCAAATACTTCTCCATTCTGTTGATTTTATTCTCAGGATTATTTTTATTAAGCTACCCTTACTTTAATTTACGAAGTTAACTTTTATGTTCAATGCAGTCTGCGTTGTGTGTGAAGAATTAATTTTCTCTTATAAATGAATGAACAAGATTGGAGGAAGATAAAATGAATGACTAAGTGATTGCAGTTAACCAGAAAGTTCCATTTTGCTCCTTTATGGAGGATGATGGAATATCATTTTATTGAACGCCATTATCCTAATGAGAAGATATTCTAAGCTTGATCTTAGCCAAAAAGGCCGGACAAGACATTTTAATGACTTAGTGCTTCTGCTTAATAGGGAGATTTCATAATTACTGAAACTACGTCTGTTTGATTAATGAGCCTTTTCTAGCATCCATGCATCTTCTTTTGGTTTGCTTGACAATATACACTGGAAGCACATGCACATACACATAGGTGCTTTTCATTCTGTATATGTGTACAAGTAAAACATTATTGAGAAGAAAAACAAGGAGGACCACAAATAGGTCAGCATCATTCTGATTTTCATTACTGTAGGCAAAAGTTTGCAAATTTTCCCTCTATTTCTGTTATTATACAGAAAATCAAGTTTGCTATAAACATTTAAGTAAAACTCGTATTGAATTTTATGGCCCATCTTATGGGCATCTTGGGATGGCTTGCAATCAAACAGGAAAAAAATCAGCACAGGAAAACTAAGAAACACTGATGTTATGTTACGTTATTATACATGTGATATTCACACATAATATTCACCTAGGTAAAGGACTGCAGTTATTATCAAAGTGGTTCTCACATGTTGCTCAAAGAATATGAAATTATGGTATGCCTTATGTCAAAATTCCTAAGACGTATTAAAATTTTTAGCCCCACTGTGTGATACTTCATATTTAGAAATAAATGAAGGTCTATTAATTAAACCCTATGATTAGAGGTCTCACATGCAGTATTAGGAAAAACAGATTTAAAAAAAAAAAAATGTATCAGGAAAATAGGACAAGAACAACCTTCAGAACTGATAGAACTTTCCACAGGCAAGAAGTTAGAGAAAAATGCTTGCTAAATAACTAATAAATGTAATTGATACTTTATTTCAAATAAAAGTATGCTCATAACTGAATAGCTGATATAAAGGTATTCTGTATTATTTACATAACGAAAGAAGGCATTGCACTACTATTGCATTATCCTGACCTTAAATCTAAGTTCATTAAGAGACTTCTCTGCTGCAAGTGTCCAAACTCTGAGTGTAGGTAACTTCTACTGCCCCAGCTGCTAATTCCTTAGTAGAAGTATTTTAACAAAAAAGGCTTTTTGTTTTTGAAATAAAAATATTGATTTAAAATATATGTATATGTTGTATTTTACACAGTTTGTGATTCATATGCACTGAATTACCTTTTGCATCATGGTGGCATAAAAATTCACCATGTCATATATGTTTTGTTATTTCTAATATGATGTGGAAATACCATTGTTCTGTTAGTCTGTTACTCTGTGAGGCAGCTCGGAGACATGAGTCTTGAATTCTTATTTCTCAGTTAATATCTGGTCATCAACATTAATACTTCAGTTTTCTGATGTGATAATGGTAAAATACAGTTGTTCAAATAATTTAGATGAGAAACATATTGTACATCAGTATGGGCAGCAAAAAGGCCCAGAAAAAGCATTTAGCATTAACTTCATGCTTAGGAAAGAAAAGGCTTACTATTGGGCAATATGCAGGGTGTTAGGCCTGAAATATAATTTCCAGGTCACTAGTTCCAACTCATGAAGCCCCTTCTCCCATTTTGTACCTCAGAAACATTGGCAATAATTGCATGAAATATTGTCAGCCATTTGCAACTGTAGAAGGAATACAAGAACATGACATGCACCTCTTCCTGAGTCACTGTTATGTCCTTTTGTTGTTCTTGTTATACTGTGTTGAGGTCATCTCTCTTCAAAATTTGTTCCAAATTAGAATGGGTTGTAGAAATATTTCCTGAAGGCTTCTGGGAGGTGTTTGGTAGCCATATTTCAAAAACCCCAGTAACAATTTTTGCCATCAAAATGTCAGATTTTTTTCCTCTCTCCAAAAAAACACCAAGAAATATTTCTTGGTGGAATTCTCAACATTTGGTGCAAGTGGAGACTTCACTATTCCCTGCAGGTGTCTGTGTGCCCTTGTGTTTAGGGGGAAGGGTCAGCCATCAGCCACTGTTCATAAAATAATTTCAATGTATATAAATGTATATAGAGACTCCTACTATCATTATCTACGGTATAATGAATGACAGCACTGGCTGCACACTGTTTCACCTGAAAAAAAAATAAGAGCTTGGGATTTCAGTTCCACTGAGGAAAATCAGTCTCTACTAATCAGTTTCTTTCTGTGTCCAAATATGACAATATATTGACTGAGACACAGATTTCATGCTGCATTTCACATAGAAACTTCAAGTTACAATAAAACAATATGAGAGACAGCCTAACTTCCATGCTTTAATTTTATTAAGAGAAAATACTTAGTCTGGAAGGTGCCTCACAAAACACACCACCTGCTCAGAGGTTGCATAAGGAAAATACTTGGAGATATTTCCCTATTGTAGAAAAGCCAGCTTGATCAGTGTCAGCTTCCAGGCTATGTTTATGAATGGATATGCTGCATGTTTGAAAAAATGCCTTCTCCACAGCCATGCTGAAAGACAGACACAGAGAGCATCAAATTTTAACTATGATACCAAAGCACCACAATTGACTCCAGGGGAAGACAGCAGTTTATCTAAAGAAGTGTAATGAGAGCAGATTTGAACCTAGTGCCAATATTACATTTTTCAGTCATGATTACATAATACACTTTTGCTTTTCACTTTCGATTATCCTTTATGATAGTTTGTTATATTTGCTTGTAGATACAAGGAAAATGACTTTTATAAGGGAAAACAGAAGGCAGAACAAAGGAAAGCAGGAAACAGACCAAGTAATTGAGCTAATAAGCTCAGAATACTACTATTAATACAGTTATAGCATCTACATTTAGAGGTAGTAATTAATATTTAGTAAGTCTTGTGAAATCGTCGTCATTTCAACACCATGAAGACATTGTTTCATCACAGCTAGTACCCTTGCAAGCAATGGAAAACACTGAATAAGTGAGAAATAAGTTATCAGCAGAAAACTGTCTATGGATTGGGTAACACTGACCCAGTTAAAACTTCCAAGATAGTAACTAACAATCCTAGGCAGTTCAGTACCTATCGTACCAGGCATCCCTGGAAGTAAAAGTATCTGCAGATATAATTTGTGCCACTGAACTGCACCAAAAAAAAAAA
>WHYT01017667.1:31612-106097 GCA_009806455.1 Tetrax tetrax
AAAAAAAAAAAAAAAAAAAAAAAAAACCCACAAAAAAAACTCAACTAGGCATTACAATTCATGTTCTCTGTGGATGGGACCAAGAGAAGGGACAAATGGGACATACTTGCAAGTGAGTTACAATTGTAAAGTAGATAGCAAGCTTTTTGTTCAGGATTCCTAGCTGTACATTTTTTCCTCATAGTCATGATAGAATTAAGCCCCAAGGTTGTTCTAATCTAAGGGATTCTGGACACTCATGAGATGGCTGGTTGAGCTTCACCATGATGGTTTTCTAAAAAAACTAAAAATCACAAGAAGCTGAAAAACTTTGTCACTTGAAAGATATGGAGAAAGATTGGCATGGATAAAGTATTCTTTACTAGAAATCTGCCAACGAGAATTAGAAAAGTAACATAATGTGCAGAAGGATAAGACTGCAAAAGAGAAAAAACACTCTACCAAGAGCTACCAAGTACAATAACTTGTTCTACTGTTTGAAAGTCAGACCTAGGCTTTTTCCAAAACTCATTAGCTTCCATAAATCAAAAATAAAATTTCAGAAAGACATAATGTTCTGATAATATACCCGTGTTATACACTTGTGATTCATTATAGGCAGCTGTAAGAACTAGTTTTAATCCTTTTCGCCCTTGACAGATACATGTATATGGGTAAAAGCTTCCTCTAGTGACATTGCTTGTTCAAACTAAGAAAAGGTAAAACACAGAATCATAGAATGGTTAGAGTTGGAAGGGACCTTCAAAGGTCATCTAGTCCAAGCCCCCTGCAAGAAGCAGGGACATCCCCAACTAGATCAGATTGCTCAGAGCCTCATCCAGCCTGGCCTTGAATGTTTCCAGGAATGGGGCTTCCACCACCTCTATGGGCAACCTGTTCCAGTGTTCTACAACTGTCATTGTAAAAAAATATTTCCTAATATCCAATCTAAAGCTACCTCCCTCTATTTCAAAATCATTACTCCTCGTCCTATTACAACAGGCCCTACTGAACAGCCTCTCCCCATCCTTCCTGTAGGCCCCCTTGAGGTACTGGAAGACCGCTATCAGGTCTCCCCCAGAGCCTCCTCTTCTCCAGGCTGAACAGCCCCAACTCTCTCAGCCTGTCCTCATAGGAAAGGTGCTCCAGCCCTCTGATCATCTTCGTGGCCCTCCTCTGGACCCTCTCCAACTGGTCCATGTCCTTCTTATGTTGGGGGCTCCAGAACTGGATGCAGTACTCCAGGTGGGGTCTCACCAGGGCAGAGTAGAGGGGCAGAATCACCTCCCTTGACCTGCTGGCCACGCTCCTCTTGATGCAGCCCAGGATGCAGTTGGCCTTCTGGGCCGCAAGGGCACATTGCCGGCTCATGTTAAGCTTCTCGTCCACCAGCACTCCCAAGTCCTTCTCCTCAGGGCTGCTCTCGATCCATTCTCTACCCAGCCTATATTTGTGCCTGGGATTGCCATGACCCAGGTTTTCATGGAAATGTTGGCAGAGCTTGGCTTTCATAAATGTCAGAGAAGCATTCAGTATTTAGTAGCAACTAATTTACATGATGAAAAAATTTATAAATTATTATAATGTTAAGATTACTCTTTTTTAATATTTATTTTCTATGTTCTATTTTCCTACATGACAGTGTTATATTACTGAACGCATTTGTAAGGATCTTTGATGTGGAAACTGAATAACATCTGGTTTTTCCCTTATTTCATTGGATTTGCTGAGCACAAAAATCCATTTCCTAGCTGCATCACGTAATAGTGAAAACTGACAGCTAGTATGAAATAAATGATTCAGAAAGAAGAATGGTAAAAATGTTAGAAATAGTATGAGCAAGATAAGTACAGAATTGTTTTTTTCATGATCTTTGTATGAACATCTTGTTAGTAAACCCATCAGTGTTCACAGCCGACAAAGATAAAATGTGAAAAGTGATTTTTAAGGATGTTGTAGGAAAAAATAAAACAATGCACTGGTGATTCAGTATGGGATGGAAGACCAATGCAAAGAGAATAATCTGTTGTTTATTTAAATATATATGAAATTTAAAATGGATATTGTATTTGTTCTAAACTCAGTCCTGAAAAGCTAGACTGAAAAGTTTAGAGTTCAGCTAGAAATTGTTAAGAGGGTATCAGCAACATAATCGCCAGAAGTGGGTCAAATGGGAGTAGAAGTGTTGAGGAAAGAAGGAGGTGGGGTGGATAATAATAATAATAATAACTACTCAGTGAAATATGAAGTCAAGCTAGAATAGAAAGCAAAGACAAAAAATTATTAAGGAGCAAAAGGAAGCAGAGACTTTTTAGTGAAAGAAACTCACACAGAATATGAATCCACAAAACAGACAACCTCAGTGGAAGTAAGTTACAATCATAAGAGAAAATGACTTAGTAAATATAGTTTGATAGGTCTATAAATCTCTGAGCTCCATAAGAGTCAATAAATTAATTTATTTATTTAAGGAAAACAAATGTTTGTTTTGATTTGATGGAGTAAATATGGGGGTTTTAGAAAGTGAGAGGCCACTGGGACTATGAATAGCAAGAGCTAAGAATTATCCATAAAATATGACAAGCTCAAGAGTGCCAACCTGTCAACATCTGTATAACTTTAATAAAATTTTAAGAAGCAAGTCATATCAAGAAAGACAGAAACCTGGGCAGGGCAACTCTTCTAATGAAAGACAGAGCTCCCTCTTGATGGGAGACCCAAGCCAGTCAGAAGTAAAATGATGGTTGCAAATGGAAACGCAGAAAAGGAACTGGAGATCCCACAAAACTGAGCAGATCTAAGTCAAAACACTTTAAAGTCAGCATATTCTAATTTGTCATTACGTTGTCTTCAGAAACTATTCTCTTTATCAAACAGAGAAATAGTCTGTATTTAAAGCTCAGTCACCTTTAATATGGATGTTGGAGAATATAAGTTCTCCCCCTCCCTTTTTTTTAATAATTCCCACAACCTGTAGTCATCAATAAGTGGTTTTGGCAGAACAAGCAAAGCTCCACTTACTTTCCAAATTACAGAAAGATATCTATGCTACAGAAATATGCCATAAGTAAAGTCATTATTTCTGGCCTCATTGGATTAATTCCTGTTAGTATATGACTGCAGCTTTCAGTGATGTTACTTTGGATATATGCAAATACTAAACATATTTGAAATGAAGGTTAAGTGGAACATACCGTGTAAATCTTAACCTATCAGTAAAAATGTCATCCTTGAACTTACAATGAAATTTCGTGCCACTGACATAAGCTATTTCATGATAGAATTCAGACATAACGGCGAAAGTGAACAAATTACATGGTGGTTTGTCTGAGTGTCCTGGTTCTGGCTAAACACCGTATGTTTCAAAATTTGTTTAAATAAACTGAAAAGGGAAGGAAAAAAGGTGCAAGTTGGACAGAAGTATCATGTTAATAGCAGGGTTTGTGTCAGCAAAATAAGATATTTTCACAAGGCCTGAAGAGATTTCATGCATAAATGGTTGTAAATCAAGCATGGAAAAGACCTTTGGGATAAAAGGCCTCAGGATTCTTATAAAAAATACTGATGTCCCAGCCCAGTACCTACATTTATCATGAGCCAAGGTGTGCAGCCTACCATTTGCAACAAACAGAATTCAAACACTTTAATTAAAAATCAGAAACTCACCGTGCAAAACAGCCCATTTCATTTTATTCACCTTGAGCTGTGTTACTGATAACATGCAGTATTTTAATCACTGCATCCACAGAAGAATGAGCTAATTCCACTTTTGTACTGTAAGTAAGTCTTCAAATAAGGGGAGGAAACAAGGCTTAACTGGAATGCACTACAAACAAAGTAGTTTGAAAAGCAAAAGAGATTAAAATTTAGTGTGATTTTAAGCATAATTATAGTCTGAAACATGTAAAAATTGTATATTCTTATTAAGGGATAGTACTTGCTGTGTAGTCTGATAACTTCTACTAGCATTGCAGTCCAGAGCAACAGAGCCGGAAAAGGATGAACATTTTTTTTTTAATGCAGTATGTAGTAGAAACCAGAGACCAGATTTAATAAGATTCTTATGAACTAAGTTCAAGTACACAAATATTCCCTAAAAAGACAGTGGGATAGCTAACATGCTAAAACTAAAGCAGGCAGCTTGAAAATCTTACCAAGTCAAACATTTGCTTCTGATTTCAGAATCTTCTATTCTTAGTGGGATATTTGTAACATAAAGTCATCCAGCTAGATGCTCAAAACTGGCAATCAAAAACACCTTTTCCAGTTTTACACATCTCAATTTAGCAGAGAAAAAAAAAACCACACAGTTCACTTTAATCCCATTGTACCATTTCTGCAACTAATCTTCAGAGGATAGATACGTTTATTGAAGGTGGAGAGGAAGTAAAGCACATAACCTAATTTCAGTTGTAGTCCAAAATAAGATATCCTCTAGAAACACTGGGTTTGCTTGTTATAAAAAGTTCCAAAAGCACCAGAGCTTCATTTCATCTTTGAATTAATATGTCAAAACTCTTTAGTAGAGTTTATTTAAATCAAAACTATGTTCTGATTTGGCACACCATTACCTTTTAAACCGTGTTGCCTATTGATAACAAACCTGCATTTATAAGTCTGTTTTTATCCAAAATCCCAGTCCCTACTAAATGATCATGCATGTTATTTATACATAAGCAACACCGCAGTCCCCAGTGAAGCAGAGCCACGGGTTGTGCAAGATACAGCGGCTGCTCAGCAGAGCACAGCACCGCTACAGGTTAGGAGTGGAAGAGAGGAGGAATATTAGGTTTATTTACTTTGATTTATAAATAATTGGAGGGGAGGGAGGACAAAGCCTATCAGACACATTCAGTGTTTGCAAAAATTTACATAACTTTGATAGAGCATTTTATTATGATCATGTGTAATGGGGTGGGGAAGGGGAAGAAGAAGAAGAACACAAATACAAAAAACTTTGAACTTCAAAAAGTACTGTATTTGCTTCAGACATGTCAATCAGTTACTAGTTTTCCTTCTTCTCAAAGGTCAGAGGAAGTTACTAAATGTACACAACACCCTGAACCTAGCTATATAATCAAGAGGTGTTATAAAAATTGTACTAGCAGCCCTTTCTCTCTCTTCTGTAATTCAGAGGAGTCAGTTCAAGCATCTCTGTGACTTAGTAACTGCTGCTTGATAGGATGGAGAACACTGTCATGTAGAGGGACCTATGGTCACAGCTGTGCCTTATAAACAGGGATGTTACACAACAGAAAGCAAGTCAGCTAATGCGACTCAGGACACCTTGGTGTCATATGCTTTAGCAAGCAACACACTATATCACAAATCCCGTCTTCTGAATGACTATAAGAAATATGACTTTATAAATAACATCAACTCAATCACAGTTTTCAGTCAGAACTGTTATCTGCATTTTTTTCGCACAAAAGCAGCCAAGTTTCCCAGTTAAAAGGAATTTCTAATGTCTTCTAGAAGGAAAGAAGGATTATTTTTTTTAAAGTATATGGTACTAAAAAATAGTGTAATTTTTCTCCTTTACCCTTCCTTATATCAGAGAAAGCCATTCTATTTTATTCTACATTGATTTTTATGCTGCCTTATGACTGTAATGTCATCCAGTGCAATATCAAGCAGTGCCACTAATGTGGCATTTGTGACTCATTTTTTCATTCTTCCCCTAAAAAAGAAAAAAAAAAAAGAAACTAAATCCAACAAAACTGGGTGAGCATAACATTGTGTTTTCTCTTGGTGAGACTGTGATTTTGCTCAAGAAATGAACCTAAAAGAACCTGGTAAAAAGGCTGACAGCAGAAAGGAGACCTTTGATTTTAATGCCACAGTTCACTGATTAGCAGTGCATAATCGATAACAGAATAGATGCCACTGTGGGAAACTCTCTGTCATAGTATGCCACCTCTAATGAGAGGACTGCTTCTTTCAGTAACACTGTATTATTGACTTGGACTACAGTTTAAGAAAGATCAAATCAGCTCAATTAGGATGCTCATTTGTATTCAGGCCATGCCATCCAGCACTTTGTTCCTGAAGATAACAAAATATTTGTGCATAATGTATCTTTTCATCCTTTAAATTGTAAAGGTCATCGGATGGGAAAGTATTGCTTTTCTGACTGCTATTCTTCCACAGCCATTTCATTTTAATCTCCATACATCTATCATAAGCTATTGACATATGAAAGTGAGGCAAGAGAAGTCGCTATTTTTAATTCCCCCTCCTGCTACTAGTATCCAAAGTCATAGCAACAGACATTTTCTTCCCTATGTGAAATAAATATGGACTCATTTACAGACTTTGTAGAAATTTTCTACCCATAAGGTCATTTCTTCTGGGAGAAGTGAATTAATAGGCCTTTAAATTCAGTAGGAGTAATCTGTTGTTTCATTAAGCTAATGAAATATTTAATAAAAAAAACCCCAAACAAACAAGCAAAACAAACTAAGGCCAAACAAGTGATATGATATCCATACCTAATATTTCATCCAGCTTCTACCCCCAATAACCTGCTTTTGGATACAGTAGATCTTTGAAAAAAACCAGCCAATTTTGATGTTTGAGTTACTCAAAGTTCTTCGTTTCAATGGCAAGTCGTAGCTCTTACTGCGAGCGGCAGAGGAACGTACGACAACAACCCAATATGAGTTATAAGCGTAGTTCGAATTATTGGTCCAGGGTGCACGTATTTATAATGGTGAAGATAATTATGCCTACTTGGCGTTACGCGACTGGCTTAAGCTCCAAAGGTTACATTTGCATGGTCCTCCTACTTGCGGTTAGCTAACTTGGAAAGTCCCGTACTTTTCGTGTTCTTACTTCTCCAAAAGTTGTTTACGACCTTCTTCAAGGTCATTGTGTCCTTGTTATTTCTGCTAACACGTCTTAACACTGTTTTGCCTTGGCTTATGTCAAGGCTAGGCCTTCAGACATGTCTCTGCTCGTGGACTCTGGCCCATGGCCCTTTTCTCTGAGCCATTCTTCAACACTCTTACAAAAAGCATGCATCCTTTATCTCACTTGAATTAATCTTTTTCCAGTTTTAGCCACTAGCTACATCTTTACCTTAAGATAAAATACCATACCTACACATATGCTTGCTCAGATTACAGTATCAGGGGACTGTAGTAGCTTTTAGCTTCATCCACTGGGAGCTCAGGCTGACCTGACTATAGAGTATGATGCACTTTCCATATCCACTGGCTTTTCGATAATCCCACATCCTGTGGTAACATCACTGTGTTCCTACAGAAATCATGTTTCATTTGGCTACAAATAAACATTTTTTTTCCTGAAGAAGAGGCATGATTTAGCATAATACAGGTAATTTTGTTGCATTTTCAAGTGTTGCTAACAGTAATTTTAAAATAGTCTGTTTCTGCAGCATTCTGGAATATGACTACCAAGACCTACTACCCTTTCTATGAAATTCTATTGGAAATATCACTATTCCCCCTCTTATCTCCACATTACTCTGTGATTGTTCTCCCATGGAACGTATACTTTAAGACCATTAATCATTTAGTTCTTAAAGTACTGAATAAATATTTTATTAATAATTTTCAATGCCCTATACATTGCTGTTGTATACAGCATAACATGCTTGCATTTTTTTTCTTTCTAGTTAGATCACCATAAGCCCTTCCAGACAGATACACATTCTCAGAGCTTGACTTAATAAAGGTGCTACTTTAGCAGGATGTTAGACAGTGCTGAATAAGGTGCACTATTGGAATCCACCAAAGTACTAGAAATTGTACAAAGAGCAAAATATGACCAAGACAAAAAGACTAATAATTTGTAGGTACCTGTAGTGTTTTATCCCAAATAAACTGGATATTTTTCTTCTAGTAAAAGAGAACTACTTGTATTATTGTTTAGCTTTTCCTATGCCCAGGAAGTATTCAAAAAAAAAGGATACCGTTCTACACGTGATACTCAATACATGTGAGCACCCCTAACTCCTGAAGTAGACCAGTAAGTTGGTGAAAATTGGGACGTAGCAGTGACTGCTCTAATCCACATTGATGAAAATTCCAGCAATACATCTAAGGAAGGATTGCAATTAGTATCTCTTTTGTGGCTTTCTCCTGACTCTAGTCACTTCTCATTTTAGACCCCAGCACAGTGTATGACCTGTACCCCCTGGCTCCTAACCCCTGGTAATATGGTTAGCATAACCAGCACGATTTTCTAAGGCAAATGGCTATAATATATAATTACGCTGATCACACATTTATCTCTCCCCCTTCTCATCACTGTGATTGTGACCTCTGTTGTAGAACAGACAAACTCTGTCAGCACTTGTACAAGACTGTTTGCCCACCAAGCATTGTCGCCTGGATGTAGTGACACCTATTATGGAACAGGGAAGTGTAACAGCAAATGAGATATTGCCTAGAACATCAAGCAGCTGCAAGTCCCAGGGACTTAGACCAGAACAGATGCAGGATGGCAAAACTTGTGATTCCCCTGGTAGTCAAAGATGCCTCCACCATTGTCTTCTTCCTCTGAGGAAGACTCATTCATGTTCTTTAGGTGAAGCCTGAGTTTAGATTATCATGTCACACGCTGATTATTAAGGATTTGACCCAATCTACAGAAGGTCTAGGTGACTAAAAGTCTAGGTAACTAAGAAATCTAGATAACAAGAAAGCTACATTAATTACTATAAATTCTTTTTAACTGAAAGCTATAATAATTGCTAAGAGTTCTGTGTAACAATGAGCTACTATGCTAACTGTAGAAATGGTAGATAACAATAAGCTATCTTGATTATTAAAATTGTATGTAATAATAAACCTCTAATTACAACTACAACCCTGTGGCAGGTCCTCATTCTACCGAGGACCTCTGAAATAAGACGCCTGTTCTGGTAGCATCAGGTGACATGGGTAAGGATTAAAAGCAAATATTTAATGTCACGTACGATTCGACAAATTCAATTAAACTATTTACTACCTATTTTCTGTTAAGTGTTCATTTAAAAAAAAAATAATGTATCTAGTTAAAAAGAAAAACGTAATCTCTGTATCATCTCAAGAATTCGCAACAGACCTGCTAAGACAGAAATGCAAAAGATTTTAAAATTTATTTAATATCTCACTGATGAAATTCTAAATATGTTAGTAGTTACTTTTGAGAAGTTATGTTAACAGAGTGCTAAAAAGATATGTAAAAAAAATGCCAATATGGTGTTTATATTAAACAGTGGGGCAGGGGGGAAACAAAGAAGAAAAGTTTTATTGAGTGAGAGGGAGCTGCGGTGGCAGCTTCTGTAAGAAGCTGGTAGAAGTTGTTCCCCTTTGTCCAGTGGACATGACTGAGCCTAGGGCGGACCTGCTGCTGGTCAAGGCCAAGACAATTGGTGGCTGAATGTTCTGAGATAACGTCACTGTGATAACGTATTTAAGAAGCAGAAAAACAGGAAAAAAAAAGAAAAAAAAAGAAGAAAAAGAAGAAGTTGTGAAGAAGATGAAGTGGGTGCAGAGAGGGGGAGGTGCGAGCTTGTGGGCCTTGCAGGCCTCACCCTCTGGCTGCCTGCTGGGCGGCCGACTGGGCCTCACTCAGCCCGGCATGGCTGCAAGAAGTGGAGAGGAGATGAAATGTGAAGAGAACCTGAGAGGCGTCTGACTGCCTGTTGTGAAGAATTTCTTGTGAAAGGAACAGCTGCAGATGCCAAGGTCAGTGAAGAAGGAGGTGGAGGAGTAATGCTGCTCCTGGCCAGAATTCCCCTGTAGCCTGTGGTGATGGCCATGGTGAAGCAGTCTGTCCCCCTGCAGCCCATGGAGACCCATGGAGGAGCAGAGATCCACCTGCAGCCCGTAGAGGACCCCATGACTAATACTGCTATCTGGCATGTGTAAAAATGACAACAAAAATGAATAAATGCTTCACAGAGAAAAAAAAAAAAAAAAAGAAAAAGCAATAGATTGAGATAACCATAAAATTTTTCTTAAATCTCTTCTATTCACAAGTAAAATGGTTAGAGAAGCAATGGCATCTGTATTTTTTAGTAGACATAACCAAGTAGGATACAATCTGCAAAAGAGCACGGTCAACACTGGCATAAACACTTTGATCTTCATGGTGTAGTGGAGTAACTTGCTGGTTTCACTCACATTTCACAGGGAGTCCTGTCACACTTGCCACTAATGTTGTCTCCTGCTGACAATTTCAGTGGAAATATGCAGGTCTGAGTGAGCTGGTTTCTCTGCCTTACCATGCTGGAGACCAGGGACATGGCAATGCGAATAAGTTCACATTGGCAAGTGCCTTTCCCTAGTTCACTAACAATTTAAAAGGAAAATAGGCATCAGAATATTTTAGTCCTTAGGGCCTCTACTAAAATAGCCACGTCTGTGAAACTGCCAGTAATTTTTATTTTTTTTTTTGTGAATAAACCAGGCAGGAGGTGAGCAGAACTATTCCTGAATTCCTGAACTCACTTTAGGTATTCAAAATGAACTAATGATAATTAAACTATGCATTTAAAAAAAAAAAAAAAAGGCAGAACACGTGGTCTAAATGCACAAAAGGAAGCAGACAAGGAGACTGTAACACTAGCATTACTCTCCCATCGCCTGGTCTCTCAAATTGCCCTTTAAAAACCTGTGTCCATTTCTGGACATAATTTATGGCTAGCTAAAGTTATTTTTCTTTGATCAGCACTCACAAGCTGCAGTAAGAAATCCAGCTCAGCTCTTCCTTTACGTTAAATTGTCAGGAAAAACAATAACAGAGTTATATCTCTTCCTTGAATCAGCATCTTTGCTTGAGTTTGGATTAAAGTACTCAAATAACACAAATGCTGAAAAGTAACATGAAAAAAGAAAAACTGAAGTAATAAATACTTCTACATAAACTCTGCAATACATATGAAAGTCACCTGAAAGATATGAGGCTTAAATTTGTCATGTATCTACAAAATGGTTATTTCTGGAAGAAAAAAAAAAAAAAAACAAACTAGAAAGCAAGACATTTCTGTTTGCAACTACAAGAACAGCCTGTTGCCAACAGATTAATGAATAAGCTTTCTGTTTGCCACACAAGAGGTTGATTCTTCTTTGAATAATATTAATACTATACAGGAACAGTAAATGAAGAAAAGATATTCCCTTCTTATCAAGTGGTAAGACAAAGTGAAACACATTTGAATAGGAAAAAAAATAAATTGAACTCTTCCACAATATAGACACTACCACAGAAAGCAACCTTCTAAGCAAGGAACTTGCAAAGAAACAAAACAGAAGGAAAACAGATTTCTATGAAGAAAGCTTATACTATTTATTCACTTTTATTCAGACTGTACAGTCCCTGTGGGGACAAACGTTAGCAGGTAATTAACTAACAAATAATAAATCAAACACAGAAAGGAGAAATATTTATGAAGACATTTATTCCCAGCAAAGTAGGAAGAATTAGGCAATTGAGTGATAACTAAAGGCTTTATAGTCTCTTTCCCTGGTGTCAGAATCTCCCCTGGATTCACTTTCAGTGGGAACAGAAGACTCTTGGGCAGGGGTGTAAAAGGACCTAACTATTTTCTGTTAGAGCTTTGTACAGAGCCTCAGTGATTCTAAAAGTTCCTAAATTTCAAGATTTCTTACAGTGGATTTTACAATCAGGTACATGTTGAGAAGAAAAAGAGGAAATATTTTGAAACAATTTTTTTTGCCAAATAGTTTGCCAAAAATCAACTCTGAAGACGTTTAGTATTTTCAGTCTGGGAAATGGCAACTAGAGTTTTCATTATGTAACTACATTCCTTTTAAAATAAGCAAAGCATCTCAAGATTATGAATTTTCAAGGGTATACACAGCAACAAAATATACATGTGTGTGTACACATACATGTGTGCTTACTATGCAACGGATCTAGAAAGTCCTGGTAAATTTTGATTAACTGTCAGATATTACCAAAATTATGTCAAGGAAAAATGTGCAGGGGATTAAGATATCCTTTCTTATGAACTTCTAATTGACTCTGTTAAATTCCATTTTAGAAAATTCAGACAAGAAGCCCCATTGCCTCTAAGCTTAAATATTGAAAACCATTTTGTGAAGAAAAAGTGCTGCTGGCTAACTCTTCAAAATGACAAGTACTAGGTGTACTACAGCACTTCTAATAGGGTCTACGGAGCAAGGAACACAAGAAAAGAAAAGGTAGAAAGAACGTGAAATACATTTTGAAAGTCAAAATGCAATACTGAGCAACCACAAGATGATTCACCAGATAATTTGCCCTTCCTACACATTTTACTCCAGTTTTCCTACCTATAGTTGCAGGCCAAGAAACCAATCCCAGGTGAGTATTATATTCACTTTCAGCAGCACTGACAAACTGATTGGTCTCATTTGCTTAGGCTGGGAAAACTAAGGGTAAAGAAAGTTTCCAGTAATGGACTGATGCGTAGGTATTTCTTAGCACACAGTGATTTTACTTTCCTTTCAACTCTTTGCACATATTAAAAATGAACAGCAAGGAAACAGCTAAATATTCTCTAATAATAAGACAAAACAGCAGCCTATACTTGGCCGGGCTTAGACTCTTGCTCCTGCCTTTCAATTTCTCAACCTGTACACTATTAAAATACATTAAAATTTAATTTCAGTTCTGTCACTAAATTTTAGAGAAAATGTTATTCTTCAGAAAACAAGCAGTAGATGTTGTGCGGTGGGCTGGGAAAAAAAAAAAAGTCTTCTTAAATCTGCGCTCTTTCAAGGGAATCACCACTATATTGAGAAACTTCTTACTGACCCAATTTTTCCAAACAATAATGGAGAAGAGACAACCATTCTCCCCACTCTACAATAAAGGAGTCATAACCGTGTCAATGTGTGTAATATTACGTTTAAATTGGCTACAAGACCAGGTTAAAGTTGCTTTCTCTGTACACATCTATTATTACTTTCCTAAAATGAATTGCTGTGGTAGAACGATGCCAACACAATGCGACAGAATAGCATGACACTGCCCTAAGTCCCAGTGTAAGTCCTCAAAATTCACTTTAGATGAGATTATTCTGTTGAGCTCATGTTTGTCATGGTTAGTGTTTACATTGAAGAGCTAGAGATAACTTTAATTAAATACTGTAATACAGAAAGATATTAGTGTCATGATGCATTCATATTAACTAAGGAATTAACTCTGCCCTGGTACCATGTGGTATTAGCTGCTACTACTGCTGTTCAGTATTTAATAATCTATACATATGTTGCTATTATTGGCACCATGTGAATCACTAAATGCAAGTGCAGATTTCTCCCAGATTTATCCTGTTAAACACTGGAGTAGCAGTCCATCCTGCAGCCCACACTTCATGGGCAGTCTGACACACAAAAGGACATCACAAGCCCGATGAATCACAGCACTTTAATAAGAAAGTTACAAAGTAAATGAAATGTCAGAGAGGTAAGCCTATTGATTGATATTTAGTACAATTAATAACTACAGCTGCCCATGAAGAGGCAACACTGCCTTTCCATGTAGAGCTATTCTGTCCATTTTCATTTACTTTAATTTTATGCTGTGTTTGATGTAAGCTTAATTTTCCCCCACTTGCCATCAGGCCAGGGAAGCCTGCCTTACTGCATTAGGGGATGCCAGCCCTTAATCGAACACCCACAGGCCTTGTGGTGTTCAGGCTTTTTCAGTGTCTGGAACTAGTATTTGAGCTTGAAATAATAGCAATTAAAAAAAAAAAAAAAAAAAAAAAGAATCTCATCACCCATTTCAAGTCTTCATTCTTCTTTTAAAGAGGGATGGATGCAATTGAAGTGCAAAAAGGTTTCCTCATATGTGCCCACACAAGAAAAAAAACAACTCACAAAAATCTAACCAACTTGCACTGTGTGTTATTAATACACTGCACAAACAGAAATTTAAAAAATATGAACACTATTCTGAAAAATTGAAGTAGCTTTAAAATACTCACACTATTTTTAAAATATTTTTTAAATTTTTTTTTTCTAAATAATAATAGTTTGAGATTTCATTTAACTCTGAGACATACAAACAGATTCTTCATGAAATAACACCTATTAAAATATTTACTACCTATGTTTCCAATATTTTTTTCATAAATTCTACAATTAAATAGCTATTAAACTTTCTGTTCAGCATCATTGTCTTATCTAGCATTACAGGCAGGTATGTAAAGTTATCCCAGTGTTTACAAAAAGAAACTGTAGCAATACATTTTAAAAGAAAAAAAATATTTCTCTAGGTCTGAAAAGAAGAAAACTAGGCAGCATTGTTATCAATGTACTCCAAAATCTGTCCCAACATGGCCAGGGGGCAGACTTGGGAACAGGAGCTGCAGGGCAGACAGCAAAGCACAGATGCTCCGCTGTACTTAAGGGCACACCCCTATCCTGGCAAGAGTAACAAAATGTAAGATATTGTATGAACAGTGACACGGCAAGAAAGAAGTGAGCTTTCGCCTCCAGTCCCGCAAATTTAAGTATCTAATTTCGCTGCACAGATTCTAAAGTCACGCATTTCCCAATACAGCTGCCACTGCTTTGATGTCATCACTGGCCATAAGTGTTAAATGGTAAGTCTCCTTAAGAATTGAAGATGTAGTTTACATTTGGGTTTTCTCCCCCACAATAAAAGAGGAAAGTTTCTGTCTAATAAAAAAAAAATAAAAAAAGATTAAAAAAAAAAAGAAAAAGAAAAAAAAGAAAGATACTTTAACCAAATCAAGAGCAATGCCAACTTCACAAAGCAGCAGCACCAGGTATCCATCCCAGAACTCTGCTACTCTGAAGGGAAATGGAGCTGCAAACACTTCATGTTTATTAGGAAGAGAGAAAGAAATCCCTCCTCTTCTCATTTTGAACACTTCCCATATGCACTTGCTGTCACATAAGTACCATGACAGTGACATGAGGAGCTGTATCTTTCAAAGAAAAATTTAAAAAAACAAACTGAGTGACTTCACCCAAATACCACTAACTACTAAGCTCATATCATTTTGTATTTGATGCTTTGCCAGAAATAACCTATTCTTTTTAAAATTTCCTTTTTAGTTAGGTGTTTTGATTCTTGATGGGTGTTATGAACCTCTGTTCCGCAAATGCATCACTACAGAGGATAACAAAGACAAGCCACAGGTATGAAAGCCACAACTTCATTTTTGCCTCATAAACCCATCAGTCCTCAAGCAGAGGTAAACAAGTGCCATAAATCAAAGCTACTGATGCACATATAATCCAGATAGCCTCTTTGTATTACCAGCTGTCAGCATGGGCCACTGGGCAACGACTGTACTTGCATTTATATGTCTCTTTCATCTAACGAGGCTTCATTTAACCGATAGATTGCATTATCTTTTCTAGGGTTAATTTTTAAATTATTCTTCCTTTGTTAGCATCTTTTCCAAGTAATTCAGATCAATGTTATAAACATTTACTTTTCTTCCTATAAAAGGAGTTACTAGAGCTAAAAAATTATCTATAACGGTGACCATATGTAATTCCAGTAGCACTTCAGCTTTTTGTGGTTCTGGTTTTGTTTCTTATTTTTTTTTTTAAACACAGAGAAAGTGGTTTTGATTAATACAGTCTTTTCAAAAATGTTTTAAAGTAGTCCTACTTTTTCCAAATGGTTTTAAAAAATAGATAAGTAAATGGACTGTGTTGTTGAGGCATTAACAGCTACAGGGAACAAGCACTGACTTCAGTAAATGAACACCCATATGTTACAACTGTGTGTTTGCTAGGAAACAGCTCACAAAAGGAGAATCTCACCCAGTATGTCAGCTGCATTTTCTTTTCCAACCAAGTCCTATCTGAGATACCCTCAAAAACCTTCATGTAAGACAAGGAGAGAGTGCATACACAGAGGAAAAAGATGATATGTAATATTGGTGTATCATTGGTAAAGTACCTCCATTCCCATTCCCAGGTTTTGGGTTTTTTAAAAAAACTTCTGAGCACTTTCTGTGAGAAAACAGGGTGTTTCATAAAAAGAAATACAGACACAAAACCCCTTTGTTATATACACAACCTGTCAAAGAAAAAAATAAATGCTAAGGGAAATAAATTAATTTTTAAACACTTGCTAGTGTTTAATCCAGATTCAATTGCTAATCCTTACTGGCTGGTAACCAGATTGGTTAAATAAAATCAAACTTCTACAAAAAAAAAAAAAGATCTACAATTCCCCTTAATGAGCCCCTGATTGCAGCCCCTTCTGCACACCCATCCCCAAAACAGGCTGTGCCAGGGCACTCAGTGGTTTAGTTGCTGTCTTATAAGCACTTCACAGACAGCTCTCAGTTATGGGCAGTTTCAACAGTCTCTTACTCAAAGAATGCTTTGTAACTGTTCATTTATGTGAAATTTTCATCAGTTTTGGCAATGTTTTTAGCACATGTTGGAATTTAGGCTTTTTCAAGGTTATAATGCCAGCGTGACACTTTTCTAGGCTAATTCTTACTTATAGAGCTTAACTCAAAGTGCACTTATTCAGGAATAAAGAGGACAAAGACTAGATCTGACGTCTAATATTTAAGTAGCTAGCAACAAAGAGAATCATGCTTATCTGTAATGATTTTTGTTTTGAAATACCTTGAGTTTTCAAGTCCTACAAGAATGGTTTGTTTTTTTTTTTTTGTTGGTAACTAAGCCCTTCTCACAGGGGTAAGGCATTGCAAAAAGAAGTAATTCCTCACTGTTGCTTCTTTCCCTCTGTCCTTTCAGTCAGTTGAATCTGTACATGCACAAAATGTTGAGGGAAAGAAATGAATAGAAAGTTATAAATTACAAAACCATTAAAAAAAAAATTGGTAGGGAAGCATAACAGTACCAAGGGACTCTTTCCTTTTTGCTGCACAAGGAAGCAAACCAACAAGATTTGCTTATGCAGTTAGCAGATTTCCCTGCACTTGTGACCTGGCCCATGCCATCCTGTTCTGAGGAAGATGAAAGGAGCTGGCCGGAGCAGAGTTGCTTCTCTCTGAAAAGCAGCCCCAAAATTTATTTTCAGCACCTGCCAGCTTAGAAAGGGGCAGTCACCAGCTGGGTGTTAGGATGTATAAGTACACAATGTTTGTGCTCACAAGCTACACCTAGCAGCTCCATTTTACAGTTGACAGATTGCCTGCCTGAGAAATTAAGATACCTTCATTGTGGCTGGCAGATTTCTTAAGCTCCAAAGGACATTTAAAAGTTATGTAGATACTTGTTCACAGGGAGCTCTGTGTAGCAGTTTCTTAGATATGCACCACCAGTCCATTAGAAAATAATATTCACGAAACCAAAAATGCATAGCTATAACATGCAGAGCATAGCAACTTGAAGTGATCAAGGTCTATAATATGACTAGTATATCAAGTCATAGGGTATCACTTCATTCTTCTAATTACCTTAAAGAGACAGAGTTTGTTCCCCATCACATGCACACTGTTTGACCAGGAAAGCTAGTAGTGATCCAGTTATGGGGACAAATTATTACCATCCAACTGAAGGCTCAGTTAAACAATAATAATATTACACAACAGCTCAAAATGAAATTATTGGGAAAATACAGATCTTAATAGGAGTATTACAAAATGTTGCTGTGAGTGAAAGAAAACACCTTTTGGATACTGGTAAGAGTCTTCTATTAGTCTTCTTAATGTTTTAACTGTCTAATAATCTGAAGTATCTAATACAGAATAACTTATTTAATAATACAGTTAAAATACTTCCAAGTCTTTACTTCTTCTTCTGGTGTAAGGTCACCCTACCAGTGTCCATCTAGGTCCTGTGATTGACTGTGCTACTTTTCTCTCAAGGAGGACTAGGAAGGACAGGGTTGTAAGTTATCAATATTTTGGGATCCTTGCCAGGAGTTTGGTTTTGGTGACAGGGCTTCCTCCCTTCTCAGTTTTGAATCCTCTCAGGGATATAATTTTTTATTTTATTTTTTTTTTTTTTTGGAAATACATTTTCCACCACAGTCTGGTTGCTTCTACTTGTTTCCCGGGTAAAGGCTGAGAGTTGGCCAGCAGTCCTTGCCAAGCTCAGTTAACATAAAGCTGCCCCATTTTTCATGAAGTGACTACCAGGAGTTGTCAGACCTTCACAAGTTTTATAGGTCATCTGGTTAGGGAAAAGGTGCTGGATGCATTTCAGAGCTTCAATCAGGACATCTTTCCTTTACCGATTACACTAACCAAGCTGTGCAGGGTTCCCACAGCTCAAGGCAAGGGCCTAGTCCAAACCTTCTGGATGAAAATAGATAGTTACATTCTCCATTAATATTTCTTTGGCAAAGGTTTCTGTCAGTTCTAATTAAAAGTAATAATTGTACAAGAGCATTGCTGGGACTGTCTAGGGCTGTAAGATGATGAGAGACTCAGCCTGTGACATATTCAGATAATGTTACCTATAGCTGTTCAATGACTCTTCAGGTTCTTGAGTGCTGACTGAGTAGCTTCTGATACACAAGTGTGTAAAACCTGTTACATCTCTAACAAAAGCAGTGTCATGAGACCTGGTACAATCACAGCACAAGACAGTAACCTTTGTGGGTTGTAGCTTTTTAACGTTCTCCTGCTGCTGTGAAAAACTTTCCTTACCAGTGACCACAAAAGTCAAACAAACCTTACAAGGAAGCCTGGCCCATTTCCTTTATAGGAATTTCCCTTTCCTTCTTGAAAGATATTACAATCTAGTTTAGACTCTTTACTTTCCCAAAGAGTCAAAATTTGAGAAAGATAGATGTTCCATTTTTATCTTCATTCCAACAATCAGAAATACTACAAGATTTTTTTTAAAATAACCAAACATGAAAATCAAAACAAACAAACCCAGAGTGAGGCTTTAATGTAATTTTATTCTCCTCTGAGTTGCGGTGTTGATGTTAAGAAGAAACATGAAGCATAGGTTAAGCATGAAAAACTCAAGCTACTAACCCCTAATCCAGGCTTTACACTTAATCCTCCTGGAGCCTTGGGCAAATAACTTATTATGCCTTGTCCCATTTTTCCACATTTTCAAATTGGGAAGTTATTTAATGTAATCTTTCTCATAGATGCATTAGCTGTTTTAATTAGCTGTTTTAAAATTATAAATCAAGGATGGGACGATATCAATGCCAAAAACACTGCTTGCATGCCTCCTGTTCCATAAAATCACTCATGCTTCTCCAAATACCCTGGCACTACATAAAGCCCATTGTTCATGACTGTGCATTCCCTATCCTTCTTTCCATCCTGCCCTTTTTTTGGTCAACTGCAGGCTGCAATTTAAACAGATAGCCCCCCAAGAAGCACTCTCCAGTTCTGCCTCTTGCTGACTGGATTTTATTGCATTTGCTGCAATTGCTTTTTCACTGGCCTCCCACAGTTTCTTATTGCATCTTCTCCACTACATACAATTTTTTGGAGTTGAAATTTGTGGTCTGTGTATTTTTTGAAAAAACAAAACAAAACAAAACAAACCCCTAAGTAATAGTATTTTTCTTCTAGTATAGAAATATTTGTTTGAATGTAGAAACCACATTTATCTGAAAACAAAAATGTTAAAGATTTTGTATGTCAATCAGAAAATTAATTTTCTTCAAACCTCCCCAACATCAAATGATATTATTTGGTTTGAAGAATTCAATTAATAGTACCAAAGCCTTCAATCTGCTTCAATCTTTATACAACTGCATTTTTGCAAATGATTTCTACTTTTTTTCTGCATTCCTGCAGAAAATGCATTTCTGCATTTCAGATGCTTTCATTCTTGCAATGATACTGCAACAAAACACTCTCAACTTTAATAGAACTATCTTGCTCCACATTCTCCATTAATTTAAGTAGTTCTATCTGGCATCATCTTACCTATCCCTGACTATTTTCTGGTTTTATCATGTTACTTAACATAGGACATATAGTTGTCTTATGTCAACTACTTGATGCACGCTGCCTCCAAATTATTGTCCAAGTGTCTTCATCACAGTTGTCACACCTTCTTTATGCTTATTTGCAATTGTCTTCTTCTAGGGTTCTCTACCATTAAATCACCGTCTACTCATTCCAGGCAGAGCATTGTAGTTTGCTTTCCACACAAACTAATCTGCCACAAAAAAAAGTTGAAGACTAACTTTTTCTAACCTTCTCAAAAAGTACAATAAAAGAATTTATCACTAAAAAGAATTAATACTAAGAGGCATTAAAATTATAAAAGGAACAGTGCAGTATTCTTCCAAAGGGCACACCTGTAAATATCCAAACCGCACTCTAATTACTTAATTTACAGTGATAATATCTTAAATCATCATCAGTAATGTTTATAATTTAAGAAAAGCAGGCACAATAATGGTTAATATCACATCTGTAAGTAAGAATAGTCTGACTGAGATTAATTCTTTCTCCCAGGCTGTATTTTAAGTCCACAGTGTGAATTCAATAATGTATGAATGTATCTGCTGGCCGGAACTATGCTGTTTTTAATATCTCCCTGGGTGGTCAGTGAGGAAGTGCTTTGACATAAAAGGCTAAAGGAAACAAACAAAACCAGCTACAGAGAATTCAGAATGGAAACCTTACAAAAAAAAAAAATACAGTACTTAAATAGAATAAAATGTGCATTACTGCCAGATGAATTCATCCTAATAAATAGCAAGATCTTGCAGAATGCTAGCATCATCCTTCAGAGGTATTCTTAATCAACACAACTGGTAATCAAGGGACCAACTAACCTTGTCTGCAAACATTTGTGTTTTACCTTGTGTCGTGTCCCGCTATTGCTTAGTGGCTACAGAGGAGGAATAATAAGAGAGTATTCAGGCATAAAAATTCCTGTTTCCTTACAAAATTGTAATTTTATGGTTATAAGAAGCAGCATTTTAATTAGCCATTAGCAACAGGAAGGAGCTAGCTCCCAGCAATGCCTCCCAGCACTCAGCAAAACTGATCAAGTCCATGGAGCCTCCCAGGATAATGCAAAACCTGTGCATCAGCTAGTTCTTTTGCCAAGTGTCTTCCAATATCTGAAGCATTGCAAATACATGAGAGAGTTCTGAAATACCAGATCCTTCAGATTGGTTTCATCCTTGCAGAAGTTCAACTGCAGGACCCAGGTTTGGACTCAGTTTGCTTGAACTGAGGAATGGTTTCCCGATTCTCAAGGGATCAAATTAATATTAATTGTAAGGTTTCATGTATAATAAGTAAAGGTTTATTTCATCCCACCCACAAAGAAATAATATATGGCAAATACCATGTTATGCGAGTCCCACTGAAGATCTACTGCACATATTTTAAATGGCAGATAAGTGATACAGAAACCTTATGACAGTACTCTGCAAATGTAACCTTTAATGTTAATGATTTAAGGCCGTATTCACACGGTTTCATTTCTAAGAATAATTAGGCAATTGATATCTCCATCTGGCTCAAAATGCTTGTTGACACTTTTATTATGAAACATTCTTATCAGCCTTCAAGCTGAATGAGGTTTTTAAAAATTAAAAATATTCCACAGTCTCCTATCAGTTGTGTCAGCTGACTTATGGTTTATTTCCAGGACACTTTCGGTAGCTGAAGAAGGCTATGGCTGCTGCTATCTTGCTGTTGGTTACCCTGCACAAAGAATCTCGATTAAGTTAAGAGAAACCAAAGTTCAAATCACTCCATAGAAAGAGGCACACTTTCTCCCAGTTTCTTTGGACTTCTTTGTACAAGCAATTTGGGAACTCAGAGATCTCATATTGTGATCCTAATAGGCAAGTTATTAACTATGTTGCTGTATATGCCTTGCTTATGGCTTGGTTTTGTCAGAGATTTCTTTGAAGGTCTTTGACATTCCCATTATAGAGTAAAGAAAACCTTGAGAATTTTTGTAGGATGAGAAAGCCGCCTTGGCATTCAGCAACAGCACTGTCCTGAACAGCAGGAAAGTACTGGAGAATAAACCACATATCAGCTTGCCCGGGAGAAGATAATAAGATTAAAGGAAGAGACAGCAACTTCATAGAAGAAATCATAGGTAGCAGGTATAGTCCTGGATCCTAACTTACCAGAGTGATTCCTGTTCAGTTTTATCTGATGCTGACAATTTAGTTTATAATAGAAATCCAAGTGTAAGCAGGAAAACAGCGTTTCCTTTGTCACCAGCCCTGGCACGGCCCCCTGTGGATGCAAGTCCTTTGAGGGAGAGAGATGTTTTCCCACTCACAGAGACTTTCCTCCTCACCAAGGCACAGCCTATGGGAGTATCTGGCACCCTCTGATGTAAGGAAATAACTCAGTCCTCAGGGGCACCCTGGTACTCTGGATTAGCTACACCCCAAACATCTCACCTCTTCCCTTCTCTCAGAAGGTTTTTTCCTCTAAATGAGAAGATTCAGTTCTAACTTATTACTAAGCAGCACACACCATCACCTCTATCACTCCAGACATCACCTGGATTTTAGTGTCATTATTCAGTTTCTTTCAAATGCAGCTTCTTTGGGACCTGGCCAAAATGGTACTTCCACCTCTCACATAAAGATGTCTCAGATGCAGAAAGGGAAAAAATGAGAAATCCATTTTGAAATACTGTCATCCTTCCCTCAATAAATGAAATCTGCTAATCAGACTAATTCCCAGTCCTGTAGACAATTCATTAAATACATTAGAAGAGGGAAAGGTGTGACTGAAACCTCAACAGCTACAAAGTTGCTGATCACTCCATCACGCTTTTCACTAAGAAGAACTCACCCTGCTGCATTTTTTCTCTTCCCCCACTCTGATGGAGATATATCTCTCTCAGTAAAGAAAAAGAGACAGAAAGCATGAATAACTGGTAAACATCTCAGAACTTTTGTAGAAACATGGTGTGTAATTTATTATCCACGGTGGCAAAGAAATAATAAAAAAAAAAGAAGTGTAGAAGCGTAGCGTAAAGAAGAATATTCATTTATGAGAGAAAATGAACATGGAAGAAACAAACATTAACTAAAATACTCCTCATACAATCTTTCCTTTCCAGCAGAGGATATCTTTACAGCTCTTACATACATTAAATCACAGCTCTGGTTGTATGAGAGATTGTTTATTGCACCTGAAATGGTCTCTATTACTTAGATTGCATGGCAGAATGCAATAATGAAAACCCCATACAGCTACAGTGTGACAGTCTGTACAGCATTTTCCTTTCAACATGTCTGCTTAAAACTTTTTTCCTCCTATAATTTCCACTTACAAAAGTTCCTTTTATAATTATAGAAAAAAAAAAAGAATGTTAAAAAATAACACTGATACAGCTATATTATTTTTGCAGAAATACTCAAGTAGCTGAAAGTTAAAGATGGAAAGTGGTGGCACGAAGGGTAGAACGAAAGGGATTACATACTTCTTGGTATCAACAGACAGTTGTGCCATTATGGTAGTAAGAGAAGAGAAAAGCACTAATGCTTTTAGTTCTGGAAAAAAAGAAATGTAGCAGTTACTGTTCATCATACTTAAATTCTGAGTTGGCAAGTTCTTTAAACAGTTACAAAAATATTGATTAAGAAGAGATTTTTTTTTGTGATGCATATGAATTATGAATCCTGATGTCAATAACAAAATTTTAATCCTGTTAAAGAAAGCTTTTTTGTTTCTTAAGTATGATTACAAATTCATAGAAAAGATTAATCTATTTAATTTGACAGTAGAGATTTCCCCGGCTTTAGCTAAATCCATTTTGGAAGAAGACAGGGAAAACCAGACCCTACAGGATATAAATTTTTTCATTGATCTTTGGTTGTCTGTTTTTTTTTTTATTATTTATTGTTTTTTATTATTATTAATAGTTCGAGTATTAGTGTTCCAATTATGATTAAGTAAGATGTCCCAATTCGATAAAACCATTAAAGTTTTGGTTCTTTGGATTTTTAGGGGTTTTTTTTGTTTGGTTTTGTGTTTTTTTTTTTTTTCTTCCTTGCAAACTTTGGAAAATATGAAGCACATGAGAGGCAAAAGAGGTAATTGTGTCAAAAAAAATCCAGGTAGCCTAGATTACCACATTAATCTAGCTGTGATCAGCTGTATTTACACAGACATTAGAGCAAGTACATACGAAGTCCAGCTAAGCCATATGAAAAGCCGGTAAGACTATATTTATAAATGGTGAATAAGGTCAAAACAAAGGTCTGTAAACAGTGGATTGTCACTTTTAAAGACTGCACCGAGACTGGGGAGAAGGAGATTTTTATCACTGCACAATGGTTTGGGAACTGCTTCCTCCAACTGATTTTTCAACTGAAATTACATATTACTTCACTGATGCTTTAGGGCTTTGCATACAAGTGAAAACAGAATGGTTTGTCTCCTTTCTTGAAATTAATTCAGCTGAGTTTTTGAACAAAACCAAAATACTCTGATTTTCATTCCCTGTTAGAAATAGACCTTCTGAAATTGTATTTTGAATAAATAAAAACTCCAACCTGTAGATGTTTTACCCATCTTCCAAACAAAAGATATGAGTCTGTATCTAAGCATGGGAAGACATACCAGGCTGCTAGCAACACTAACTTCAGGCTAAAGGTGTAAGGCAGCACTAACAGTCTTAGGAAGATTTGGCATTGGCCTTCAAGAACTCAAATCTGTTAGAACTTTTCCCCTTGCTTCAAAGTGAAATTTAGGAAATAGAAAAGATCTCTGAAAATAATAACTTTTATTGTTTTAAATTAAATGCATGGAAACATTTTTAAACAAAGTAAAATGCTAAAATCCTACCTAGGAATAAATAATATAGCTCAAAACTACTCAGTGGAGGAAATGCATCTAAGAAATGTACAAGTTAGAAAAGGACTTGCAAATTTAAGAAAACCAAAACATTTGAGTCATACTGGAAAATACCCAAATATGAACTGCAGCAAAATTATCTGAATAGCAGAATTACAAAATCAGGAGGCACATAAATGGCAGGACATCAATGCTAGACAGGACATATTATCACATTATCTGGGCTTTACTGAGAGCTGTGGAAATGATGTTCCAGCTCTGTCTCTGCTTTTGAAAATTTCTAAACATCTCTAAAATGTTCAGGAAATAATTTACATCAGCCATATCAAAAAAGTCTACCATGCAAGGAGAGAACATTAAGTGAACTCAATTATTTTATCCAAGAGATCATCAAGGGGATTTGATTATGAAGTTAAAGTTAGTTCATACAAAAAGACATTCTGATACCAGACAGCTCTTAAACTGAGCAAGGGAAAGATGTAAAACAACTATCAGACAAATGGAGAGTAGCCATGTAGTGGAAAGGCTTATAAAAGGAAATTTACACCACCCTAGATGTCATCTCTCAAAGCCTTCAGATCCATAAAAGTAACAGTCCTGAGATAGAAAAATATTTGGTGAACTTCTATAGATTTCACCGCACAAGAGGTCATAAAATCCTCCTGGCTTTAAAGTAAGCTCTGGACATGTACAAAACACTACTACTTATTCTTATTTTAACATAGCAAGCAATGCGTCTTTAGAAGTTATTTTAAAATATAATCAAGCTACAGGGCTATCAGTTATCTTCCTAAGCAGTTTAGAAAGGTGATTAGGTACTTATCGGGTCCCAGTAGCTACATTTCAGTTATCTTAAAAAGAGATGTACTAATAGGCTTACAGGGACCCCATGTAAAAGGAATACTTCCCAGTACAACCCTCTTAACCTACCACACTTTTACTCAATGTGCTGACATAGCTACTCTGTGTCAGCTCTTCTTGACTAAAGGGCACCAATTTGCTCCTTCAGTAGAACTATCTGCATGACACCCATTAGGGAGCTGGATGGGATCACACAGCAGATTTTTTACTGGAACTCACCTCCTCAAAGGTAAAGACCATCAAGAGATAGAGACTTACTTGGTCTTAACATATTATCTCAGCCCCTCAGGTTTTTATCAAATGCACACTGCACCTCACATGGTTGAGATGGGTTCATTCATTACCTGTTCTTCAAAGTCCGAATGGAAGTCCTGGTCTAGAAAATTAAGGAGTTACATACATTAAAGGTTTTATTCAGTGAAGTTAACTGAGATAAATACCATGGTGCCATTCCAAACTGAGCTCCCAGAAGAGAGGCAATGTCCAATCCTTCCTCACAGCACTATTTGATTTCCTGAATTGCTTTCTCTTTCCCTTTTACAAACGCTGTAATTCCAGGAATCTGTGTCATTTCCATTCTACTGGATTCAAGACACATTTTCAGAGTTTTGACAGTTAAACATGGTTTCTATTTTCAGATTCCTGTAGGAGCCCTTTGCTTCTTCTTAACTTTCATCTTCATAGAGGAGGCTGGCTCTCCACATCGCCCACTCAAGTTCTGTTTTGGCTGTGTACTGCTCTGCCCTGCAGCACTGGTTAAATACCAATCACACAGAATTTGTGCTCTCTATTACCCAGCCATTCATGCTTCAGGCAGATTTGAAAAATTGCTCTTTCCTTCTGTTGGCTCCTGTTCAAGTCACGCTTAAGAAGATGCAAGTACTGAAGTTTCTCCTTGGTTTTAACTTATCTAATAGAAAAGCAGTAGATTCTGCAAAGAGATTGGCTTGATTCAGTTGTTTGACTGTTTCAAATACAGGGGGGGAAAGTTAGTCACTCAGGCAAAATGAAATATTTTAAAACTAGATTGTTAGACTGTGATCACATATCATGTTTTTTTATTTAAGTAAAGACATCACTATTTTATCTGAAACACATGCCTTTGCCTGCTACACTGAGAATACTATTTCCAAGTATAAAGCAAACAATGTCTCTTAAATTTCAGATCTTTGAGAGCAGTATCTAAACTGTTGTTTAGAGGTAGTACTTGTGGGCTTCCAGTTCTCCATATGACAGCATCCTGCATTAATATTCTGCTGCTGCCATATGACCGTCCACAGCACATGGCATCCACGCTCTGACTCCTAATAATGTAGCAACTCCTAATAATATAGCAGACGCTCATGTGGGGATCCATTCATAGAATCATAGAATTATAGAATGGTTAGAGTTGGAAGGGACCTTCAAAGGTCATCTAGTCCAACCCCCCTGCAAGAAGCAGGGACATCCCTAACTAGATCAGGTTGCTCAGAGCCTCATCCAGCCTGGCCTTGAACGTTTCCAGGGATGGGGCATCCACCACCTCTCTGGGCAACCTGTTCCAGTGCTCTACAACTCTCATTGTAAAAAATTTTTTTCTAATATCTAATCTAAACCTTCCTCCTTCCAATTTAAACCCATTAGCCCTTGTCCTATCACAACAGGCCCTACTGAACAGCCTGTCCCCATCTTTCCTGTAGGCCCCCTTGAGGTACTGGAAGATCGCTATCAGGTCTCCCCGGAGCCTCCTCTTCTCCAGGCTGAACACCCCCAACTCTCTCAGCCTGTCCTCATAGGGAAAGGTGCTCCAGCCCTCTGATCATCTTTGTGGCCCTCCTCTGGACCTTCTCCAACTGGTCCATGTCCTTCTTATGTTGAGGTCTCCAGAACTGGACACAGTACTCCAGGTGGGGTCTCACCAGGGCAGAGTAGAGGGGGAAAATCACCTCCCATGACCTGCTGGCCACACTCCTCTTGATGCAGCCCAGGATGCGGTTGGCCTTCTGGGCCACAAGAGCACATTGCCTGCTCATGTTGAGCTTCTCGTTCACCAGCACTCCCAAGTCCTTTTCCTCAGGGCAACTCTCAATCCATTCTCCACCCAGCCTATACTTGTGCCTGGGATTGCCATGACCCAGGTGCAGGACCTTGCACTTGGCCTGGTTGAACTTCATGAGGTTGGCATGGGCCCACCTCTCCAGCCTGTCCAGGTCCCTCTGGATGGCATCCCTCCCTTCCAGCATGTCGATGGCACCACACAGCTTGGTGTCATGGGCGAACTTGCTGAGGGTGCACTCTATCCCACTGTCCATGTTGCCGACAAAGATGTTGAACAGGGCTGGGCCCAACATGAACCCCTGAGGAATGTCACTCGTGACCGATCTCCACTTGGACATTGAGCTGTTGACCACCACTGCGGCCATCCAGCCAACTCCTTATCCATCGAGTGGTCTGTCCATCAAACCCCTGCCTCTCTAGTTTAGAGAGAAGGATGTTGTGCGGGACAGTGTCAAAAGCTTTGCACAAGTCCAGATAGATGATACCCGTTGCTTGTCCCTTGTCCACCGATGCTGTCACCCCGTCATAGAAGGCCACCAAATTGGTCAGACATGACCTGCCCTTGGTGAAGCCATGTTGGCTGTCACCAACCACCTCCCTGCTCTCCAGCCCCCTCCTTGCTCTCATTGTAATGTAAGAAAAATTTATCTGTTTAGTCTGAGAAATAACTATGTGGTTGTAATCGAGCAAACGGTCCCATCCATCCAGGTGGATGAACGAGAATTTCAGATAAAAAATGTACCTAGATTGGCTTTCTGAAGCTCAGATGCAAATCAATATTTTTCAATTTCCCACTACAAATACTAGGGGACTGTCATTTTGGTAACCATCACAGGGAATGTTTTGTTTGTGGATTTTATAATTTCAGAAAGATTCCTGGACAAAGACCAAAACCCCTTGCTTGAACCCCTAAACAATTCCATGCTAACCATAGCTAACTATATTACTTACTGGTCAGTCAAGACCACATATAAGCTATTTCTGTACAAAGACATAATAGGCACTGGTAAGATAACGACTGTATTTTCCAATGCCATTTTACCTTGTAACTCTCCTATTGCAAATGAATCTCCCATCTCCCTATTTTGTTTTTCTTAAAAACAAGTAATCTAAACTTGAAATTTGTTCAGTAGTTAATCCAATTAAAGTTTCCTTTTTAAGTGTCTAAGACTTCTTGTGTTCTGAAGCATTTTAATTAATAGCGAGCAAGGGCTTTGTTTACCCTTCTGGATTACAGCCTCTAGCATGTCTCTGCACTGCCTTTGTGACTGGAAATGAAGAAAAAGTTGATGCCCCCTTATTTTGGCATTATGCCTTTCCTTTTCTCAGGAATTAAGGTCCTTTTATAGTCAGCTTGCACTCATTTTGTAAGGCATTACAAGTTAACACTAGGTGGGAACGTTTCATAGATAAGTAAGTTCATTACCATTTATCCCTGTGAAATTCAAGTTGTTAAGCATTGTTGTTCTTCCTTTTCATGTGACATGGAGGGTGAAAGATGTTTTCCCTCCCTCTAATCCTCTTCTTCTTTAATCTTTTCCTATTTAAACTTGAAAAGGATTGAAAGGTGTCTAGTTGTAATTAGATGTGTATTTGCTGATTTCCCGGGTCTTATGTTCTAGCTTTCATAGCCTTAATAAACTGAAGTGGTATCTACAGACACATGTAACTACTGGGTGATACCAGGACAGTTTATATGTGGTTTATTAGTTAATCAGTAGTGAAATGGTTCCAGTACTGTCTGTGATACCTATTACAGTGAAATAAAATCAGTTGTTAAAAAGATTTTTTCAAGCCATGAAAAAAAGGGCTCCTCTTCTAATTTTCTTGATGTAGGAAAAGTTTCTGTTCTGACTGATCTTCTATAAAACACATTGCACTCACAGAATAACTTCCTAGCTTGTGTTAGAAGTTCTTGCACTATTTAAACCAATGCTTTACATCTACGAAAGACAGTGAATCAAACCTTGAGGTGATATAAATCGGTTTCAATTTACAACATAGATTCTAAATCCAAATAATACAGAGTTTAAGTTTTCTGGAACAAGGACAACCTACTATCTTATACTGGTAAAGTGCTTTGCACGGTAGGATCTCTTTCTAACCCCTTGTAGGGCCATACGTATTATCAAATAAAACAAAAGCAAAACTTGCCAAACACAAATCTACATGAAGTTCTTTCTGTTCAGTGAAGTTGACTTCAGAAACTGAGGAGCCTCCTCTGTGTAACTTCACTAGATCAGGAAAATTTAAGTCCATAACAGTAAGGTGTTCTGTTGTTTTGGGTTTTTTTTTACTAAATTTAGGAACACAGGACAGATGTGGTTATGATCTATCCCTGATGAACAAGGACCCAGATACTCCCTTATCACATGGCCAATATGAAAGAAAATGCTTATAGGCATGAATCAAATATTCTGTCATGAGAATAAGCAAAAGTAACTGGTTGGATGCTTAAGGTTTTATATATATATAAAGCTACCAGGTATCTGGTATGCTACTCTCAAGATGCTCATGTCAGTAAGCCTTTTAGTAAGGTGGTATTAAATATGAAGCGAGCTACTCACTAAGCAAAGTAAAAACGTATTCTGGATATGAACCAAATCGGAAATAACAAAACTTCAGTACAGTAATACACCAACTCTACTATAACAGCCTTGAAAAAACATTTAAGATTAGATAGATTGTATATACCAGTAGTTATCTTTGCCAAAAGATTAGAGTTCTCCAACTGTATCTGAAGTTTCAAATAAGCCTGTAGCTTGCATTCAAGAGGCTAGAACCCAAAATTGTCAGCTCCACTATCATCTTCTCATAGCCACAACTACCATGAGCAATTAATTAAAATATCAGAAAGGTAGAGGTAAGAGTCAATTACCAAGACAGTAATCATGTCAAAACAAAAATCGAAAACAACACTTTGGAGCACCAAACTCTCTGAGCCTCCTACTGTTTTATCTCCATATGGGGAGAGAATTATGTGAAGACCTCAGCAACATCCTGGTTCCCATGATGTGGACATTCGTTTTCATGGACCAGAAGGGGAATTACGCACTCCATTTAGACAGCTGGAGAAAACAAGACTCAGGGCTTACAAGTCTTTAGGTGGGGATTTTGTATCCTTTGAGATTCAGAACAGCACACTGATCATTAGAACTAGCAATTCCTTTGAATGATCATGGAATACCAACTTTTTGCAGAGTCACAAGATCATATAAGGAACTAATAAACAGGACTCATTTGAAACTTCTATAGACAGCTGTATAAAAACCAGAAAAATGCTGGAAAATTGAGTGTAGAAAGCACAATGTAACTCTGCAAGGTCAGATTTCATTAACCTCAACACATAAGAGGAAAAGAAAATTACATTCTGCTTCTACATACAATGAAAAAAAAAAAATGGAGAATAATAAAAGGCCACAATTATGGTTTCTAATGGCAATCATCTCATGGAGCAGCTATCTGAATCCATAAAACAAATTCAATATATTCCTATCTCCCAAATTATGACCTGTTTTCTACAATAAGGCAGTGAGATGTCATGCATATTGCACATACATAAACACACAAACTGTTAGTATCCCAAGTAAATCAGAAGTGACCTTGCTGTCATTTAAAAAAATACTGGCAAATACAATGCACATTTACATTCCCAGCTTTGACTATCAAGATTATATCCTTATAATTAATTCCTCCTTTGTCAGGAAACATCTCCTGATATCCTCTCTTAAAGACAGGTTTTCTTATGCTAGTCCTTCTGTAAAGTCAAATTGATAGCTGTGCATTTAGACTTTAATTGTTTGGAATACTTTTAAATCCATTGATATGTTTTATGTTAGCAGTATAAATCTATTATTTATTAGCACAAGGCAGACTGTGTACAGAGCTGAAGGTTAAAGATGATCAGCACAAACAAGAAAACAAAAAAGAGAAATTGTAAAACCAGAACAAAAGACAACATGAATATTTATGAGAAAAAACACTCTGCCAAAAGGTGATAATTTCTTTTTATTTAATTAAAGGGGGCAGGGGAGAAGCAATGTAATGGACATAAATTCTGAAGATTTGAAAAAGCTTAAAGTACTTTCTCCTGAGAGCTTAATAAAATTACAAGGGATTTGTTTGGAAAGGAATACTGTGACACAAGTACAAAACTGACTCACACCAGAGGGAAAATAGGTTAAAATTAATGTATCATCAGATGAATTATAAGTACTATACCTAGGTAAGGAAAACACTGGAAGCAAATTTGCTAAGATGGTCTGAAGAAACTCAGAAGTACAATGAAGATATTCACATTTAATAAATAAATAAATACTAGTGTTGGAGAAAGTGTAACTATTACAAACAACAGACTAACCTTGCAAGGGGTGAATCTAGGGAGACTAAAGTTCTGGGCAAGTTTTTTCAGGAGGTGGAATCCGTTGTACATAAATGATACATGTCATGCTTACAAAATAATACCATAAAGTGAAAGTTGATATTATTGTCATATAATGCTTGCCAGGAACACAAGGACAAGATGAGCAAATCCTTGGTATAAGTACATCTCATACATAATGCTCTAAGCAAGCCTTGGACAGAGTTGTCATAAACAAACCTAGGAAATGAGCTATTCTTGCAGACCAGAAAAGATGATTTAGTCTCTAACTAAATTTAAGATTTTGGTTTACCAGAGTGGACACATACACAGCAAGAAAGACCATTTGAGAACTCACTCTATCAAAAGAAATCAGTTTGCGCCATTCTTGTCTCAACTTGAAAACAGTAATAAACTTGTGGTAAAATAGTCATGGTCATTTCTTCTTTTACTTGGACACTGGAAAAATACACAAAATACTGTCAGTATACAGCTGCAAATGCACTTTCCCTCTCTGAAAAGTAAAGTATATGCCCATACTCCTCTTTCTCTCCTCCTTTTTTCATTCTCCATTTCAATATTTTTTCCAGGACTGAAAATTGAAGTGTTGCCTTCTGAGGAAGACAATCCTTCATTTTTCTTGGTGAAGAAAAACTAGAAAGTACTATAAATCTTTTAAGAATGCCTTTTCTTGGCATTTTTATTCTCTACTGTAAAAAAAATAGCTGGAACAACCACTTAAACATTTCAATGCTTCTCCCAATGCAGCTCCTGAATTTCTGGTGAATTACCCATTCCTTGAAGGGAAATATTATCTGAGAGACTTCAGAACAAGCTAATAAGAATTAAGACATTGCTGAAACTATAATCCAGCAAACAACTGGGCACCAGCTGGGGACCTCTAGCCATTATCATAGGTCAAAGATTTATCCACTAAACTCAAGAAACCTTGGGAAGAGTTCAACCCTGGAGCTGAGACTTGATATGTGAACCAGAAGAGAGAATCCAGCTCCCTTCCCCATGCCTTTATTTATACTCAAGTGCTACAATGAATACAAAGCAGTAAAAGCTGATCTGACACAAGAAAGTAAATGGCCATTTGCCATTGTTTTGCCCTTTAACAAAAATTGAAAAGACAAAATGTTAGTTCCCTATTAAATTGATTATCTATCTAGTTTAGACTCAACAGCATGCATTCAGATACAGCTTCTTTTTGTTTTATTTAAATAGAATTAATTTATTATAGTTTAAAAAGCCTTTTAAATTAATATTAATCTATCTCACAGATGAACTTTGTATGCAATAATTCTCTGAATAAAGCACCGTAACATGAAAAAATGTAAAATATCCAAGAGGTTTACGTTAAACAAACTATTCCCTACCCTACTTCAGAGTGTGGAAGTAAATTAAAATCAACAGTTCTTTCTAATCATATATTTGTTATTATAAAAGGCATTTTTAAAGTGTCTTGAACTACCTCCAGCAAGGCAAGGAGAGGGAAAAGGTATTTACATTTGTGTGTCCGTGTGTTTGCATATGCTTATACAATTTGATTATTTGTTAACTACATTCAGAGAAGTTTCTTTAGATATACTAAACTAAAAGAGTAAAAACAGCATTTAGAAATGTAAAATTATACAAGATAAAAACAAAAGCCAGTTGCAGAATATACCTCAACAGCAGAGGGTACTTATATTAATCTCTATAAAACTTAGAGCTGGCAGCAAGCAGGGACAATGCCTACATGGGATTCTCTTCCCCCCCTCCACCCTTCCTCCTCCCTTTCCCCTTACTGGAAAGAGATTGTGGGGAGGGGGTGGAAGAAGGGAAGGAGTTGGGGAACAGATTTACACTAAAAAGGATAAAGATAACAAGGGGACCGACAAATCAAAAAAAAACAACAACAAAAGATAAAATTATATTAAGGCCCAATGTGTCAAAAGATGAAAAATCACTAAAATGAATCATGCAGCCCACTTGACCCAATTTTAGTCCATTCTGTTCCAGTGGACTGTTAGAAAAAAACAGGAGTGGGAAAATGAGGACAAGTAGGAGAGAGCTTTTGAGATTGGTTGTTCAAAGTCTATTTGACAGAATTGTTTTAGAGCAAAACATTAAAATTTGCTTGCCTGAAAAGCTTTCCGGACTGGACTGCAGTTTGGAAGATTTGAAAGAAAAAGTTACTAAGGTGCTATTTTCATTTTCTGGCAGTCAAAGAGTTATACAAGTTCTGCTCCGGAAGTATTATATTTGGCACAAGATAGAAAAATTGCTTTGTACAAACCCATGTTGAGGTTCCAGAGAGTTGCATCTATGATAGTGAGGTGTATTACTACTAGTATCACTTTTAAGAGCTTTTATGAAATGAAGAAGTCTCTGCCAGTTACCTTCCCCCACTACTAGTCCTACAAGAGAGCTAGGCTCCAGCTCAGCACTGCATTCATGTGTTTCAATCAAAGTTCACAATTGATTGCATTTCCTCGAGGGCTACATTTTTCTTCATAAATTTGCGAAGTCAAACACAATTTAAACCAGAATGAATCTTTGAGAAGCACCTTATCTAGAAGGCCTTCTAAAGAGGACTATAAAATTAAAAATGTATTTAAATGGGTCACTTCATTAAAAAAAAAAGTAACAGAAGAATTATATCATTCACCATTTTAATCTTTTCATGTCTTCTCACAAAAAGACATCCATTCACCTTGCATGAATAAATATTGACTATGTATTGACTATATTATTTCTAGTTCAAAGTTAATGGAGATCCATTTTAGGACATATGCCTAAACAAATGAAATGCTTTAGGAAAAATTTAATCTATAAATACTTGAAATAGCCTTTTCACTTACCTAAGTGTTTCTCCTTGTACAAAAAAAAAAAAAAAAAAGCCCCATAAAACCCCATAAACAAACCTAAACTCTAACCATGCTATGTTTAACAATTATAACTGTTTTTTTCATTTGGTTGTTCCTCCCTGCTCCTTGACCACTATGTAACATTTTTTCAAGATCATATTTTATTAGGAAAGTCAATTTAACTTGTACTTATCTCATTTTAACCTCATAGGAGGGAGAAGAACATTAATTTTAAAAAAAAGCTGCAGGGATTTTTTTTCTTACAGCCAGAAAAAAAGTGACAAATCCTAAAGTAACTGAAGCCACATTTAATTAATCAGATTCTATTTAAGAAAAAAAAAAACAAAACCAAAAAAAATTCCCTGGTTTTACTTCTTCTCTCTCAGTCAGGTAAAGAGATAGTGAAGATACTACAGTGAAGTAGTTTTATGTTTAAGGTTCATAACAAATGTAACCGGTAAATGGATTATCCTTACTTAATGATCCTTACTTAAAAAGAAAAACCTAGTGTTTTGAAAATTCTCTAACACCCTTATTTTAATTAAGAGAAAGATTTTTCAGCATTTTTCTTGCTTAGTTAATATCATTCTTCACTGCCAAAGCCACAAGATCAAGTTCCCTATTTCAAAATACAGTAGTTCCTGCTTTTTATTCTATAGATCTCCGTGTTGAAGCTATCAAGTCTCATTAATATCTTCCAAGTTCACATATTCAGTCAGATGAATTTTCCATCTGTTTGACTCTAAGGGAAAGCATAGCACAGAGTGCCTTCCTTTTTTGATGTCCTTTTCCAGCTGTGAAGCTATTACCAACTCAAAAGGGATACATTTCCATTACAGTGATTTGAAGCTTTGTTCCAGAAGCCCCATTATGCCAAAGTTCTAAACAAAAAAGTAATTCCTATTTATATGGTATTCTATGTGATACATTTGCTTTCCATTTATAGGTAGTCAAAATTCTACGTAGCAATATGCAACCAAAATTCATGCTATCACATACACAAAAAACCTCCAACCAAACAACAAAAACACCAATGCAAAAACCCCAAATCAAGGCACAAACTATAATCTATAATTCCCCTTATTCTAATTCATTGCTTAGATTAGAAAGCTAGTACTAGATTTCTCACCTTGAATTGCTAGGAAGGCTTTCTGAGTCTCTAGACTACACTTTCAAATGACCAACTAATTAATTCCCATCTCCTCCTGAAATTGAGTTACAAATCCAAGCACAAAATACAGCCATAGTTTTTATAGCCATACTTCTATGTCTGATCTTATGAAACAGGAAAAACTTTCCCTGATGAGAATAGAATACAACAAGCTCTTTAGTCCCTCTGGTCCTCGTGCTGCAAGCCAGTTGAGTGAGAATCTATCTAATGTGATAATTATCCCAGGAGGCTAATTGAATTAATCCCTCAGTACAATTGAAAACTCTGTTTTAAGGCTTAAGTTTGGGGGTATTTCTGCTTTAGAGGATTTTTTTTTTGCTATTTGAAGGGGGAAAAAAAATGGAAAAGGAATTTGAGCAAAGTTAAGAGACACAGAGCTATGTCCACATCAGGATGGACATTAGAAAGAAGGATTAATAGAGAAGTACTACCTAGATTAAAGAAAATACAAATACCAAGTGAAATATTTCACATTATTCTAGTGAAAAAATGTGGGGTTTTTTTTCTTACTTCCAGTGGTGCTTTATTCTTAATCCTTTCATTCTGTCTTTCTGATCAGTTTAGACACAATAACTATGGTAGTGAGCACAGACTCGGTGGAGTCAACAGGCAGACCTTGAATTTGATACAAACCTCTAACTGCATTAATTCTTGGCGTAGGTCTTGTATTTTTAGACACATTTTCCCAGATATGACAGCCTGAGGAAGGGTTTATTTCTATTGCATATTGGTTGTAACAGGTATTGTTGCTGTTTCTTTTTTACTACTGTTAGAATAAAGTATATGGGAGTAATCAAAACCATATGGTTTCTATTGCAGTTCTCCCAGTATGTAACCGTGTGCTTTTCTGACTTACAGGACTGTGTATCAGAAGAGACTGGAAGAAATATAAAACTGCTTTATTTACTGAAATGGATCACATTCTGCTCGTATTTTATGCAATATTGCTGATATTTCCTTCTTTATCATCTTCTGCATTTTGGAAGGAAAGTAACCAAGAGAACATGACTAAACAACTTGGAACTTAGCAGGCAGACTAATCTGCCCAGGACAGGAAGTTTTCTGTCTTCATCTCTCCATATTTATTTTCCTTTCCCTCACTGCTTAGAGCAACATTTTTTGAACAGGAGGGAAAAGGTAGAGTTGTGTGTTTGAAAATTGATAGTCTTGTGTCTCTAGTTTTACAAACAAGATTTCTAGCCATTTGAGACATGAGCTACACATCTACAGCACACCTCTCAGTATGGACCACCAATTTAAAAGGTTTAAACACTCCTGGCTAAAAAATATAAAGAAGATGTGGTCTATTTCTTTCCAAATTAAGCACACAGATAAATAATTCTCTTCATTAACTCCCAGCTATATCACAAGTGTGAAGTGGAGGCAGAAGTATCTCTTATTCTTTTGTTTTTTCTTTCGCATTCTTATTCTCCACACTCCCTGTGTTACTTGCTGCTCCCTTTCCTTTCGATCCTCCCACTGAATAGACAATATTAACATTAATGCTACCAAGAAGCCTTCAAATTCACAGTTTAGGAAAGCTCTTGCAGAATGGCAAAAACTTACACTCCTAAATATCCTGTATCAAGCCACTGACAAAGTCAGGTAGTTAATGAGTACATCAGTTTCATATTTGAACCGTTATCTCTACAACCACTGGGCTAGAAGGCTTTGTTTGCTGAGCTGAAAAACTCTGGACATGTGAATTTGTCATACACTTTTGTAGGTCATAGGTCCCATCTTGAAGATAAAAGTACTGTGGCCTCTTACAACCCTTATGAAAATGCCATACACTTTCAGCTCTTCCTTGTCAAAACTTACTGACTGTTAAAACAACCCATGTAGTAACCCATATTTATTTATTCATTGTTTTTTTGCAGTTCAGCCTCTAGATGAGGGAGTACTCACTAAAGTGAAGCATCAGTGTCTAGAAGTTAGCAGAGCATGAGTGTGAAACCACCGTCCCCAAATCCTTGCTCACTAAACAATGTGTTTTCTTCTACCACTCATTTTATTTCTCTTACCCTTCTTCTAATAACTTTTTTGCAGCTACATTTGCCTGTTGCCTGCCAAGCTGAAGACCCAACAGACTGCAGCAATATATCTCTGCTTCTCATCTACAGAGAACAGAGCAGAGTAAGCTGCCTGCCCCACACTCTGACAACTTCAGCCCACCACCAGGCAGCGTCTCCTAGTATTGGAAAGGCAGGAAGAACATATAACAGATACATCTCTTGCACTTAATATACTTGTATAGGCAAGAAATTTAAGGTTAAAACATTTAAAGACTTAGATGAGACTTTGGTCCAAATTTATACCACCAGAGAGGGATGTAATAAAGGCATCAATGCCCTTTCTACCTTCGAAGTTAAACATATTCTCTCAAAAATACTGACCAAGAATATCACACTTTCAGTTTCATTTCCCCTTCCAGAGTGAGAGGATCTCAAGTTCCTCCTTAGAAGTCAGAGGAGCATACACCCAGCCCCATACCCGGAAAATAACTCAGAGGCATTCAGCCACCCTGGCCTCAGGCTCCAAATACCCAAGTTCCTCTTCCTCTCCCACCTTCCAGCTGCAGCACAGAATATCACTATCAGATTTGTTTTTTCCACAGAGAGAAACTTAAGAACACAATCCTTCCTCTCCTAAACTTCCCTTCTATTTTTACTACCTTACTTCCTCTCCAGGTGTGCCTGTTCACAATGACTGTGCTAGCAGAAGATGCAGTGATAAAAGCCAGCTAGGCACACTGGCTCTGATATTTCCTTTGCCTTTGCAGGGGCTACACCTATTCTTCCCTTGCACATTGTTAGCTGAAAATTCTCTAGAAGACAAAAAAATGCATAAATCATGCTGAGGATTACATGAAATGGGAGGAACACAGAAATCCAGAAACTAAGAATTTGTATGTGTGGCCATAAAATAGAAAGGGAAAAACCTGTTTCACATTTATTTCTTCACTCCTTCAGACTGGCTATTTACCTAAGAGCATTATCTGGGGTTTTTTTTCAGAGATTAAGCTCTCCTCAGCTCTGGCTGCTATTGCAACCATAGCAATGTTCAGAAAGAAAACAAAAAATTTAAGTTTCATTTACCAGTTTTCCAAGTCCTTTGCAAACCCTCCTACTAAGAAAGGAACAAAATAGATCTGCTTGTCTCCTGCTCCTTTTGGAATGCAGGCATGTATTATCTTACAACAACCAGTTAAAAAATCTCCTCTCCTGTCTGCTCTAAATTAACTCCTTCTTTTCTGCCACTTTGAATCCCTGCAAAAGGCCAGCATCAGTTTTCATCATTTTAAATGCAACTACACTGTGTCACAGTGTATTTAATTTAATTATTTATTGAGTATTTGTGTCTATGTCAGAAGGCTGAAGGAAAGAGGATTTCTCTTGTCTTGCAGCTGAATGCAGACAACATTTCAACTACTTAAATGATCTCAATTGAAAAAAAACAAACCTAGCACTACAAAAGTTTTTTATACACCACAAAATTGACCCAGTACTACTAACTTTTTGCATTTCAGTGACAGTTATATTTATAAAGCGTATACAATGCATTTATTTCAAAAAGTTTATATGGAAAAGGGGACAAGGGAATAAATTTTTATTTCAGAAAAAAACCCACTCTAAGTCAAACTCCAGAGCTTGTCACGTTTTAGTTAAGAGTGACACTCCCAGCACATTTGGTATCAAGATTACAGGACCACATATTTGTACAAGTAACATAACTGGCATGTAGCATTCTGTGCAGATAACAGCATGAGTTGTATTTGTAACTAATGATAGAAATACATGATGGTTAAGAATAATGGTCTGTGTTTTGCTTCATGATGCCAGAAAAGGCGTATAGTACCCTTGCTATTTACTGAAAAGCATGTCTCTCATTTGTTCATTCATTTACTAAAGCGGGAAGGTGTTTTTAAAAATCTTTAAAATGTTCTGAGACTAAAAAAACCTTGAAGATTGCTTCCACAATTCTGAAGCCAGGCTCTTCCAGCTGTGTAAGCAGATTGATCTTTGACCTCTTTTATATCCCTTAGTGGAATCCAGTTAATTAAGGACAGGTCAACACCTGGGATACACATAATCTTCCTTTAAAGCACCTAAGATAGATAAGGAACTGAAACACACATACATTGAAGTGTAACCAGATTTTGACCCTGAAACACCAAAACTATTAATGCTTTTCATATTTGTAACATGAGTAATCTTAGTCATTAATTTAAAAAATCAGAATAAACATTTTTAAATGACCACACTGATTTTTGTCTGGATTTTACACTTAGTCCAAAAGACCTTTGTCCAAAAGACCTTAATCCAAAACATAGAGAACCCTTCCAATTTAAAAGAAGTCTAGGTTTGGAAAAAGGGTTTGTGAAATGCACATATGATTAAAATGTGAAAATCAGTTAATTTGGGATACAGGATTTTCTTTACATGCACCTCCTGGCCAGGAGCAATGACTGAAATTGAATTAATTATTAAAATAGTGACATATCTAGGTCAGAAATGCAGAGGAGACATAGTTATCTAAGAGGACATAGGAACTCACATAACCATATATCAATCAGATGGAATTATTACAACTGTGCCTTGGCACACCACATTGCTTTAGGGCTCTCAGAAAAAACTTGCTGGTGCTCGGAGTAGCTTGGAGGCACTTTACAACTAAGGACAATAAAGTAACTGCCCAGAAGATTCCTCGTAGAGTGGCTGTTCCATTGCCTGAAAACAGTGTAATGCAAAGGGGAAGGAAATGAAGACATAAATTTAGTAACTTTTCATGAGGCACTTTTCTGAATATAGTGAAGAATTAGCTCCTAGTATTCTGAATGATGAAGCAGTAACGAGCATAAAGGCATATTTTCAATACTGGAAAGGTTTACATCTACAGTGTCAAATTTTAGGGACAAAATCCAAAGCCAACTGACACTTCCATTTCATTCATTGGCCTGTCTTGCATGAGCATGCTAAGTGGAAGAAGGAAGATTCAGGCAACTACAGGCAGGTCAGCCTTCCCTCAATCCCTAGGAAGATGATGGAGCAACTAATCCTCCTATAAAAGCATTTCCAAATACAGGAAGGACAAGAAGGTGATTGGGAGTAGTCAGCATGAATTCACAAAGGGATTTATTTAGGAGTGGCAAAGAAAGTCTTCCATGCTTCTGGAGTTACTCAGGATTTAAAAAAAAAATAAGATAAACATAAAAGTTCTTTCTGTGAAAAAAATTCTTTTCATTTACACACAGAAACACAGAAAACTGTGAGAATGTGCAGCACTGAATTCTCACAACCTGTTACCAACTTGCAGCATCTGCTAGTGCACTTTAAAACACGCCAATTGCAAACATGAGACAAACTGATATTATTATTAACAACCAAAGGAATGGCTGTAAAAGACAAGTATATTTTCTCCTAGTGTTTTTAAAGTTCTCCAAAAGCATCAGGTAAGGAAACAAATGCTATTTATCTTTGAAGAAAAATAAATTAATAACTGCACATACAAAAATTAATGACATAAATTTTAATTAATAAAAATAAATATGAGCAGCATAATATTTTTTTTTCTACTGCAAACAGAATAACCAGAAGCTTTTCAGTTCAATGCAGGGTACTCTGCTAGAAACTTGAGAAAAACTGAAAATTACAGTCCTGATGCCTCCTATGTCCAATCATTTGCAGTTATTTTCTCTGTCAATGGTGAAAAACATTTTTTCCCAGTTTATCAGGTACTATAGCATCCTCTTAATTCAGCGTAATAATACAGAGCAAGGATACTACACACATTCATCAAAGTAAACACAAGGGACCTAAGTATGTAAGGCTGTCTGCCTGCTGCAAGTTTCCACCCTGCTGTGGTCAAGACAGCCACCTGACAGTAAATCTTTAGCACATTACGTATTCCTGGTATTGACAAGACATTTCCTGCTGAGAGTAGCTGAATGTTTGTGCATTAGTACACTCTGTCCCTTATCATCACTACCAGATTTCCAAACGCCTTACATGAGCAAAGGCGAACGCTGCGGACTCACGGAATGAGAAGACAAGCTTGTTTTCTGGTGGAGCTCTCCAAAGATAAACACACTCACAGCAAAGGCAGAAATGTTTTTATTCTCAGAAAAATAACAACAAGAAGTCAAGATGTTTTCTACCAGATTGTGAATGTAAGTCATGAAAGCAATATATTCAGCCAGATCTGGGCAAAATTTCTCTCTGACTCATGAGATTTCTCCAGGAGCCTACCACATCTTGACAGCACTCTTACATCTTCTGCTCATACTGAGAAAGCGTGATGTCTCTTATGAGCCTTGAAGGTTGTCTCAGATTTCTAGTGTAACATTCAGTTAAGGTTTTGGACATTTTCAGCACTAGTCTCTCAGGACATTATGAATTGAAAGTAGAAACTATAAAATCTTTTTCTCCACATCAAATGGAGTCCACATGTATCATCCTCTGGGTGACTCCAGACAGTTCACAGAACTGTTTACAAAAGTCTCAGCTGAAAACCTAGTAGACAAACAAAAGAAAGGCAAAAACCCTCACATATGGGAAAAGGCATGAATTAGCAAAAAGTTCTGAAAAAGAGCAAGAGCTAAATAGTAATATAAGATAGTGTGCAGTTAGAAGATAACAGTTAGAAAAACAGGAGGTATAAATCACATTTATATAGAGTTAATTTGGTGCCTACCTTCTTTTATGCTTTATCTTTCTTTATCTTTCTGTTATTTTTGTTTCTAATCCTTTTCATCAAATTTAGTTTACCTGTACCAATACCTGAAACCATTTTCTCAAGATCTCTTTTCCATAAACACTTCATCAGCATAGTTAAGTCTACTACCATGCAAAACTCATTTTTCTCATTCAGAGAAGCACCCAGAGCTTCAGTGAAGTTCCTATTTACTCTTCAGACTGCCAACTTGCCACAAGAATCAGATTCTTGCCCACTTGCAGGTTCCTGAGATAAATTTTTAATGAAGAAAATAGAAAAGCTGAAGGTGATCACCTTCACCTTTTTACATCAGTGGTAGTCTCTTAATTACACTTAAAAGATCAAGCTTCTAACCTCAGCCCTCATGCTGAGAAGATGACTCCTCTGATCTACGCTTTGCTGCAGGAAATGTAAATATTTGTCCATTGTTGCACCACAAAGACAATCTGTCTCCCTCCTTCTGCTCTGTTTATTCTGGAGCAACATACTGTACTGGTAATGCTGTTATTCATTCTCCCATTCATCCTCCTAAGCCACCAACAAGGATTAATTACCAAGGATGAATTGCACTGAGATTCAAAAGTATGTAAGCTACACAGTTTATAGTCTAGAAGTGGACTAGAGAAAATATGACTGAAATAAATTAAATTTCACTGAAATGGGTCAGGTATCAGAGGTATCAGTTGGGCCTTTAAACAAGGAACCTGCCAATCACAATGAGTGACAGTGTTATTAATTTTGATTTATGCATGCCTACTCTATGCTGCTACATTTTCCTTCTGTTCATTCATTTTTCAACTTTAATTCTGGTCCACTAGAAGGACAGCGCCCTCAGGCACATCACATGTAAAGGCTGACACCAGACACTATGCATCTGAATTTTTTTCTCACTGAATTAAAAGCATTGCAGTCCCTAAGGCTGTTAAGTCCATAGTTGGTACTGTCCTCTACACACAGGTCTCCCTGCTGTCCTGCCAATGTTGTTTACACGTTGTGATCTTGAAGATCTGTCAGTAATGTGAAATAGCAAAACTCTGCTAATACAAACCACACTGGGCATATGTTCTGGTTTTGTTTAGTGAGGGGGGGGGCCTAAGATGGCAGCTTCTGTAGGAAGCTGCTAGAAGTTGTTTCTCTTTGTTCAGTGAACTCATCCGGGCCTACGGTGGACCTGCTGCTGGCCAAGGCCAAGCCAACTGGTAGCAGAATGTTCCCTGATAACGCCTCTGTGATAAAGTACTTAAGAAGGGAAGATGTAAAGAGATCCTGAGAGGCATCTGCCTGCCTATTGTGAAGAATTTTTCTTGTGAAAGGAACGGCTGCAGATGCCAAGGTCAGTGAAGAAGGAGGGGGAGGAGTAATGCTGCTCCTGGCCAAGATTCCCCTGCAGCCCATGGTGAAGGCCATAGTGGAGCAAGTTGTCCCCCTGCAGCCCATGGAGGTCCACGGAGGAGCAGAGATCCACCTGCAGCCCGTGGAGGACACCACTTTGGGGCAGGCAGATGCCTGAATGCGGCTGTGGCCCATGGAGAGCCCACTGGGGCAGCCATTCTGAAGACACTGCACCCCATGGAAGAAATGACCCATGCGGGTGCAGTTTCACAAAGGACTGTGGCCCGTGGGAGGGACACCACGATGGAGCAGGGCAGGAATGCAACGAGTTCTTCCCCCAACGATGAAGCAGTGGCATGAAACAACGTGTGATGAACTGACTGTAACCCCCACTCCCTCTTCCCTGCTGTGCCGTTTGGGAGGGGGAGGGTGGTAGAGATAATGTTAAGCCCAGGAAGAGAGAGGAGTTGGGGGAGGTTATCTTGTTCTCTGTCTCATTATCCTGCTAGTTTTAATAATAAATGAATAGTTTTCCCCAAGTCAAGTCTGTTTTGCCTGTAACGACTTTAAGGATTTCTCCCCATCCTTATCTCAAACCTCGAGCTGTTTTTCTTACATTACCTCCCCCTATTCTCTTGGAAGGTGGGGGGAGTGAGAGAGAGACTGCATAGTCTGGTCCCGATCGGGGCTGAACTATGACAGCACATCAGTCCTTCTGATGTTTATTCTGTGTTTATTCTATGCAGCTTTGCCTCCAGTCATGTGCTCCAATCTTTTTACTGTTTCTGAATTTGAAGGATCTAGTAATTGCCGCAATGAGTGAAACTATCACACGATATTTTGCAGCACCACATGGGGTGGCAATGTTGACAAATGCTCTTGTGGTTCAAAACTGAGTTAAAATACGTGTTTCCAATATAGCCAAATGTAAAGCATACTGTAAATGTTCCTCCAACTTATCCCTGCTGAGTACCTCCTAGTCGTGTCCTTGAAGCTCAGATTTTTACACTCTATGTCTACTAAATTCTGCCTAAGGAAGAACTGTATCGGGGTTATATTAAGGATAAGTGCAATCAGTGCCAAACAGTTAAAAGAGCCAAACAGCCCCAAAAGAAGTAAAATGTTTCAGAATATCAATAGCAATTATAGTACTATCAGATAACTTGGAAAAGGGACCACTGGTTCTGCTGGGGGCGGGAAACTGCTGTGTCCTTTTTCTTCTTAATTTCATACCCCAGAGCAGAATCAGATTGGTGGTCTTCAGTGAATTTTACCTGTGACAAAAACCACATGGCAAAGCTGATCTCCTTATCTTAGCCAACTAAGATAATGGGACCTCAGTTCCCTTTGGCACCTGAGAATTCCCAGCACATGTATGCACAGATCTCCTCACCAGTTTGCTGGAGGGAGAAGTGCCCCCAGAAAAGGCAGAGAAGACACGCTGCCCGCATCCTGCTGCTCCTCCTCCCCATCTTGAAAGAGGGCAAATCTCAGAGGACAGGGCTTAAGACTGCTTACAGGCACTGCAACAGCAGTGCCACCCTGCTGTGCGATCCCAGGCACATTTAGAATAGCAATACAACCTTTGTACCAAATTACTGCTCACCCACAAGCACATTTAGAATAGCAATACAACCTTTGTACCAAATTACTGCTCACCAGGATCCTGTCTTAATGCATCATTATTTATTAATTTTATAGCACAATATAAAAAGCTCTTAGCTTCCTTCTCTCACAAATCAATAACATAAATATGCAGCCTTTACTGGCAGGAGCTGATCCCTTTTGAATTCATGATCTGCATGAGAAAAAGGAACAAGCAGTATTTTTGTGTTGTACCAAAAAAGTCTCCAGTAGGAAGGATAAAGAAGGCAAAGTCATAAATTCTGATAAAACAATGTAGATGACATTAAAACTTCATGTAACTTTAATTAACTACATACTTTATTATTTAGGATTTTTTTTTTTTAATGCCTATACATTGATTTGCATTTTGAGGTGATTATTATACAAACAAGATACCACAAAGAGTCAGGGATGATGGCCCATTGCACATATAGAAAGAAAACATCACACAACTCAACTGTGACTCATTACAATAGTGGTCTAGCATTTCAGTTGAAGACATCTTATTCTGTTTCATTGCTAATCTACAGAATATTCAGCCATCTTCCAACACTAGGATTAAGTTAGTCATTTTTACGAGCAGAAAACATCAAGGCATAAGATAGAATTTCAAAAGAACTAAAAAAAATTCAGTAAGAAGAAAAAAATGAATGAATCCAAAGAAGTCACAAAAAAAAAATTGACAACTAAGCTTTGCTTATTAGAAATGTTTGAGGTTTTTTGAAAACTTCTGTTAAAAGCTGAGCCTTCTTAGTATATATATGCACTAGCAATCTAGAAAATTTACACTGGAAAAGGTAAAGGTTCAACTGAAAAAAAAAAACCAAAACAAGAATTCATCAGTATTCTTGGGTGAGCTTTTCAGATTGTTGCTTTCGTGTGCTCATGGTGGTCATTCCTCATAAGCTTTGGTTCCTAATGTTTCTCATCACTGTGAACAGGATTCCAAAGAAACTTTAAACTGTAATTTTGACTTAACATCCCAATTTAAAATTCCCTCATCTGTCTGTGGAAAACTACCTTTTTCCTGCACTTCTTTGCATTCTCAAGTGGAATTTGTTCACATCTTTTTTAGGTACAAATTTTCTCTGACACAGACTTTGAATGACATTAAAGGAGATAAGTATGAAGTAGTTGAATTATGAACTGAATTTATCATAGATCAAAATTTCTGATTGTGCTTCTTTACTGCAGTGGCAAAGACAGTTCTATCCATTAAAGAAATTCTGGGAAAGACTTTAAAGAATCAGACATAAGTCTAAGACATATTGACAGATTTCATAGACATTCAGCAAATCCCGTTGATTACAACTAGACATTACTCCCGAAGCATAGAAGTCAGCACCTGAGAATGACTTTGCCAGCTGAGGACTTCCCAGTTCTCAATATTAAGAAAATTATTAATGTTGACTAGGTTTAGATCTAGTCACTAATCCGTGTGCAAACTGAGGTGATTTTTCCCCAGAACATGAGTTTATATTCAGAAATATCTGATTACATTAACAAATGACTAATTGATCCACTGAACACAAATATTTACATTCAAGGATTTAGTCTTCAAGCCATGTTTGGAATTTGTGATTGGCCTCATCTACAAAAGTAGGACAATTCTGGGATTAGGATTTCTGCTCCCAGAAATCTAGCTAAGTGGGCTGATCAAAACTTCTAAGCATTGTCTGTGCTCCATGATAAGATGAATGCAAGTATTCTAGAAAAGATACTGTTTGGAGATGGCCTGCACCATTTTTTTTTCAAGCATGTGAACTCTCAGGACTCAAAAATTCACAGATAATATGTATAAATGGCAGGTAATCATAACCAAAAGTTTTAAAGAAAAAAACATAAGAAACAAATACGAAGTAAGAACAAAAGACTTGCATTATATTTATTAAGGTTACAAATATACATTGAAGATATTTTCCTAGGTACAGTGAACTATTAGTTCTATAAATAAAGTAACTTCATATGACCTTCATTTGGATTGCATGGCCTCATTTCCATATACTTCCCTTCTCTAAGCTTACCTGCTGCTACAAAATAGAAAATACTGTCCCATAACCAATCTAATAAAAATTATGATTAATGTAATTAAAATTGGAATTATCCCACACAGAAGTCATCTGTTTTATTTTTGTCTGTTAGTATGTTTCAATAATTTATTTTTACTTCCACTTTAATAATTATTTTATTATTTCATATTAATTTGCTTTTGATAAATTAAATTCAAGACACCAAGGGACCTCAAAGCGAATTAGCTCTTAGCTTTAAAGCATCAAGCTTTAAAGATCCAAAACAAGATATTGTTTTTCCCTTGATGGCCTCCATAAATATAAATTAGACATATTTTGAAAGGGCTGAAACTGGCAGTTCCAAAGTTAGCTTTATATAATCAGAAATCTTGTAACACAAATATCTGTTCTGTTTTGTTTTCTGGTTCTGCCCCACCCCTCTCCTGAAGACATTTATAAGACTTGGCTCTAAAATCTTTCAGGAGTAAGAAACTTTGAATCCAATTTGTAATTATGTACCATGTAAACTCTATTAATATGTTCTTTATGTTTTCAGATTACATGAATGACTATTATATAATATTTTTTCCTAATTCTGTTCGTCGTTATCTTTTTAATTTATATATACACTTCATACAGATTTCAAGGTTTAAATTCAAGCAGGTAATAAAAAAGAACTTCAGAAGTGAAGTTCCCACTAAAACAAAATATCAGAGGCAGCAAACACGTATAATTTGACTATAGATCTATTTTACCATACTGTTCCTTCCCTTGTCCTTAAGTCCCTGGTTAAAATATATATTTACAGCAAGGTAAAACATATGACTTTCCCTTCACACAGGAGTGTCCTAATGATCAAGTTACTTAGGAACTTTTTTTGTTTGGTCTTTCTCTGGTACCATCAGTCTCACATTGTTGGCTGCCTAATATCACTGTTCAGTTCAAGTCATAACCACACAAGCCTCAGGCTCATGTGCAAAATAAGATAGGCACAGAAAGCCCTTGCCTTAGAGCTGTGAGTCACATTTTCAAATAGCCTCAGATTCAGAAAGGTAGGAGAAACAAAAAAAAAAAAAGGAAAGGAAAAAGAAAATAGAAAAAGAAAAAGGTTTTCAATTTCTTACGCAGGTCTATAGGCCAGTATATTAACAAGAGTTATCTACCCCTCCCCTGCCAGTGCTAAAACAAAAACCGAATCTGTGTTCACCTTAAAGAGAGGATTTTAATCAGTATGCATATTCCAGACACAGGGCGGAAAATTCATTAAAGGAGAGACACATCTTCAAGTACACCTCTTCCTTCAGCATTTCCAGTTTTCCTGCTTTTTGGGGCAGGTCTACATTTGCATTTACATTTACATTCTGATCTGATGTTGCTTTTCAAGTGAACCCCAGGATTGTCCCATTTACATTGCCAGATGGTCTTGCACCACACAAACATACTCACTCTCAGATTGAGCTACAGTGAAATATACCCCACCAGTAATGACTGGTTGGTCCGTGAAGTGAGTCTAGAGCCAGTTAAAAATAAAAGTCCTGAAAACACAAGAGAGTACTGAGCTCAGGGTCTCAGCATCAGCTCTTTTGCTCTCTAGTCTTACTTATCTTGGCCAGTCCTACCTGCCAGTGTAGAATCATAGAATCATAGAATAGTTAGAGTTGAAAGGGACCTTTAAAGGTCATCTAGTCCAACCCCCTTGCAAACAGCAGGGACATCTTCAACTAGATCAGGTTGCATAGAGCCCCGTCCAACCTGGCCTTGAATGTTTCCAGGGATAGGGCATCAACGACCTCTGTGGGCAACCTGTTCTACCATTCTCATTGTAAAAAAAAAATTTCCTAATATCTAATCTGAATCTATCTCCCTCTATTTTGAAACCATTACCCCTCATCTTATTGCAACAGCCCCTGCTGAAGAGTTTTTCCCCATGTTTCCTGTAGGCCCTCTTTTTCTACATTTAATTTCCATGAAATTTCCATCCTCACTTGTTATTCATGTGTCCCTTCTCCTGTGCTTAACCTTCCCCATTGCTTCTTGCACTGAACGCATAAGATTTGTGAACTTCATTTTCAGGGTGACAATTAACATGCCAGCATGGCAGTAGCATGCCTGAGGACACCCTCCAGACCATCAATGGATCAAGGATCAATCGTGTCAGTGTACCAGTCACACAGTATTACACACATCAGAAGCAATCTACTGCTCACTTACTCAAATTTACACATTAGTGTAAACCAGAGCTGATTTTTAGGACTGTTCTCAGCAGAAATTCTACTACCAAGGTGAAGTAATATCATATCACTTTAGCTTTCTGTACCTAAGTTAATCACATTTAATTTAATAATCCCTTACGCATGTCTGTCTCGCTATTAATATTTGCAAGGTGCCTTAAAAATTTCCAGTAAAGGTGCTATTAAATCATTATTACTATTTGATTTTGAATTTAATAACTTCATCTGTTTGATGTACTGTGAGATCTTTTTCTCCCTTCTGGCTCCTCAGTTCATAGAAAAATGCATTACAGTGCTACATTCTCAAGAGGAAGGCAACCAATGCTTGTGTTCACAAGTCCTGTTTCTGACATCTGGACCCCTCCCAGAAAGACTATTCATTCTTGGACCACAGAGAGAAATGATGCTGGTGTCACAAAACTCTTCTGTCCACCTAGACGCAATCAAGATGAAAATACTGATTACTGAATAAGGGTCATCACAAGTGAGTTACCAAACAGCAATCTGAAAGAGGGTACAGGCTATTTTTTTTAGGTAAAACTTCTTTCTACAATTTACTGGTTATATGTGTCTATATAAACATATCAAAAGTATGGCAAAGCTACATAATTGAGAGTCTTGCCATCATCAGATAATCCCTTTCTTCACTTACTTTGAGGGATGATCTATTAAGTTCTGGAAGAAAAATATGCTACTTGGCATCTCTGCAGAGAAGTATCTGACAAATATGCGAAAGATGACCTTATGGCTCCAAAGAGCTCCTGAGATAATTGATCTACAAACACATACATTATCAGACAGCAAAGCAAATTATAACCAGCCACTAAAGGCACCAGTGGCTCAATAAATGATTTCCTGACATTTTAGTGTATTACAGAGGCAGCATATCTTTCCTTTGGGGTTCACATCACAGCGGGTCTATTTTCTTTGTAAACTCTAGATGGAGATGCACAAAAAGGAAAAAAAAGAATCTAAACAAAGCCATAAATATAATGGTAGGTTTGACTTTTGAAAATGAAAATGTCTTGCAAGGCTGTTTGCTCAAAATCTAGACTATGGCAACAGTTTTCTGCAGGTTTTCTTGTCTGGTACTTATGTGATTGTGTGGTACAGTACCGTATATATTTCCCCAGAAAAATAGGAAATAAAAAGCCCTATATTTAAACTGACAGGATATCATTAAAGTAGCTTTTTCTCTCTTTGACATCTATACATACAATAGCAGTAGATGAAACCTTTGACTGTTCAGATTATTATTCTTCCTTCCTCTCTAAATAAGTAGAAAACCTCCCAAAAGCCAGTTCCAGGCAATCAAATTGCTCAGAGCACCAACAATTCTGCATGTTCATTTTGACCTCCCCAGTCATCAACTCAAATTCATGCCAAGTTAATAGTAACTAGAAAATCCAACAGCTGTGCACGGCTATATATGAAAAACAGATGATTTCAGGTGAAGTCCTAGCGGACAGCTGTCTATATAATAAAAAAAAAAGTTACTTTCCCTAGCAGTTTACAAATAGGTAAGAATGAATGGGCCACAGAAACTATTTTCTTACTTCTAGAGACACACTGACAAGCCAGAATACAGATGTTTGAACACCTACTACAGAACCACTAAGTCCTTACACATCTTTTTATGTCAAAGCATTCTGAGTGGTATAATTTTGTTTTCTAACCTGTGGACTTTCAGGAATTAGCCTGAAAACAAAATTTTATTTATTTTGCATTTACCAGTAAAAATTGCTTCTGTGACTATGAGAGCACCTCAAGCTTTCCAGAAATCTCCCAATAAGCGGGGATAACAGAATGTTTAGAAGTATCCACTAAAATTTGTTCATACAAAATGAAATGAAGGATCCCCTCTCCAGGCTTTGGCATACTTTTTTACCAGATGTACTTAGTCAGTATAGATTCTTGAGACCTCGATTGAAAGCCACAAGTCACAGTGACTACTCAAGATTGGGAAGCCCGTCATATAAAGAGCCTGAAACAAAACCATGCCTGTGCATATTTCTGATCTGTGACTTTCACCCTATGTTTCACAGTCACGCAATTGTAAGAGGAAAAACAGTGACTGCCATTAGCTTAGTGAGGTAGATCCTGTCTTTTTCTAACTGTAAATCAGCTTGGAAACCTCCACCGGGACCAATGAAACTATGGCTGTCTAAAGCAGCTACAATTAATTATGCATGCTTCCTAAGGTAAAACAGTGCTAACAAAATTCTACATAAATACCCAGTTTCTGGTCTATGTGAATGAGAAATCTCTCTCTGCATGTATATTCTCCCATCCAAGGGATGCATTTAGAATCCTTCCATCCACAAAAGAAAAAAAAAAAAAACAGGTAAAGCTGATGGTAAGAGCAGGACTTGGAACCAAAACACAGGTGTTCTGTTTTTGGTGGAGATGCCAAAATTGCCCTCTCAGTAGGCGGTGTGTTTTGGATTTTGTATGTGAAGAACGTTGATAATGCACTGATGATATGAGTTGTTGCTAAAGAGACCAATGACACTGTCTGGCTTTCCAGGTCTCGTTAATGTGCAGGTGCAGGAAGCTGGGAGAAAGACAGACAGAATAATTGACCCAAGCTAGCCAAAGAGAGTATTCCATGCCATAAACGTCATACTCAGTACTTAAGTGGGAGTTGGCTGAGGGGGAGGGGAGAGTGCACCTCACTCTCTCCCTCTCACTTCTTTGCTGGCTGCTCAGTTTTGTTTCCGTGGTCAGGCTGTATTGGTCATTGGGATGGCAGGTAGTGAAAAATTGTGCATCATTAATTTTCTATATTTTAGTATCCTTATATTCTGTTATTATTGTAGTTTTTCTTGGCCATTGTAGTAAACTGTCTTCACGTCAACTCACGAGTTTTCCTTTCTTCCCAATTCTCTCCCTCATCCCACTGGGATGAGAGTGAGCAAGAAACTGTGTGGTGACTTGGGCTAAAGCACAACAGCAGGGAAGTTGATCTCATTCTTACCAGTAACTTTGGGAAAGTCGCTCTTTGGATTCAGGGATAGATTTTTTCAACTATTTTCCTTCCTCGCTCATATTTGCTTTAATTTCTCTTTTTCATCAACTTCTATTCCACCTAAAAAGTTGCACACACATAATGTAATTCTAAGTAAGTAAAAGTAGGATAACAACAAAAGCATACATAGAACTCAGTTGTCTGATATTTATTAAATATTTATAAAAAGGAAAGATAACAGAAATGTGGCAGAATCCATCTCAGTATTTTGACACTATGATACGGCATTCATTCCTTGCCTTGCTTTTTGTTGCTCGTTTTGTATATGTCTTTAGAAATTAATGTTTTAAGCAAAGTTGAGTCACTGACTTTTATCTCATTTGTGGTTCTGAATAAAAGCAGGAAGAAAATAGCTTGTGCTGTAAATTTTTTTTTAAGAAAAAGAAAAAAATTTCAAAATCAGCTACCTCTAAGTTACCAGCTTAGATTTCGAAGACAGCAGTATATTGTTTTATCTTCATTTTTTATCTACTGTTGTGTCATAAAAGAAAAAATATTAACATGGTCAGAAAAAAAAAAAAGCAGAACCATAATCAATAGAAATATCAATTTTTAAAATGTCTGGTTTGGTTTTTTTGTTTTTTTCTGAAGATCTTCCATGCACAAAATAAGACAGCTTTAAAATATTTTACAGCACTGGACTCTTTTCCACTCCCTTTTTACTACCTTCTCTTATGTATTTCCTGATATAATTAGCCAGCATGCTGCAAGAGAAATACGGATAAAAATCCCATAAGGAGAACTGAATTATACTGAGCTCTGTAACAACTTTGCCTGTTTGGGTGGGATACCTCTTTGCACAGGCAGTTCTTCACATCTCAGAATCCACTGCCTTCTTATTAGTGTTTATATACTTATTTCAAATATATTAAATATATTTTTAAAAATATACTAGCATTAAATAAAGACTATAACAAGATAATAATTGGTGACAACTGAATGCCATATACAGGTGTGTCTCCACAAATAGATAATAGAGAAGTGGCTCCTGGAATAAAATTTTTTACCTTGAGTATCAGGAAAGGCAAAGCTTCTTCTGAATGCAGAGAATGAATATAGCTGAGTTACATTGCCAAGAACTCAGCTGGGCAGCAGATTTTATTTTGCATTTCTATGGGTTCCCTTTACAGAAATCTGGTAGAATGGGTCAGAGGAGGGGAAGAGCCAGATTAAAATCTGCTAACCTGGGTTTATGCTGAAAGCAGAGTTGCAGAACCTTCATTAGCAAAAGACCGAGTTTTCTTCCTTTAAACATGCTTATGGCCAGCATTTTGTCATTTCTAATACAGTAAAGTCAATGTATCTTTTTCTAAATTGATCTGGATTCTCTTCTGGTTTATGGGTAATTAACAGAATAATTAAGTAAGGTCTGAGTCATCTTATTGAAAGATTCAGAAATTTTGTTTGCAGTACATTTCTGAGAATAATTTGGATCTAGATCAATGATTTGGCATTAAGGATATTTCTGTTTCATTTCAGAAATCAGTTGGACTGCTGAGTAGGTGGTCCTAGGGATAAGGACAATAATCTGCAACTAAGGTATAGGCAAAGAATCTACTCAATCTGAAAAATGACAATGGCAAAACTGCATATAGAAGTCTCTAAAGGAAACCTGCTGAAATGGCACGTTTACTTACTTCAGAAAATGAAATAATTGAAAAAAATAAAACAGAGAGTCTCCCCTTTGCAGTAATGAATTAGATGTGAGTAAAATTCAACTAAAGTAAAATTCCTATATTTTCTCTTTCTGCAACTTATCTTTGGTACTGTTGATCAGTGTACGCTTGATGTAAGGAAACCTGGAACAGCTTCCAGATTACCTTCAGTAGCAACACTCCTTACTCTAAGCAAAATGCAGCATTTTAATCAAGTTCGTGAAGTGAGATGAAACATAATGTAGCCTTCTGAAACAAATGCTTTGGCGCAATTGATTATCTATGATCAACACAACCACTTCTACCCTAACAGCATGCACAACAAATGCTAGTACAATTTGTCTGATGGAACAAATTGAGGAAAAAAGCCATGGAAATCTGCAAAGATGCTCACCCTCTTCACACCTCTGGGGAATTCTGCATCCAGTTTACTGTAGAATGTAAGTTTTTCTATGCATTCACACAAAAGAAATCATAGCTTAAAATCCATTGATAGTTAGTTCAATAAGTATGTCTCATAGAAATCCAGCTACAGAAGTGTTTTCTATTTAATAGGTGCATCCATTTCTTGAAATGAAGGATCTAGTCACTAGTGGTTTTCTCCCACATAAAGTTTAAATAAACATTCATTTTAAAACTAGTCAATTTCAGTTTTATCTTCTTCCAATCTGTCAATTTTGAGCAGTAATTAAAACAATTAGTGAAGTAAAAATAATAGTTTATCTGGGATTTTTTTTTTTTTGTTTTGTGGGGTTTTCTTGTTGGTTTGTTGTTTTGTTTGTTTGTTTTGGGGTTTTTTTTTTGTTAATTCCTAGAAATCATTATAGCTTGAAATTATTGTATTTTGTCAGTGTCTCGGATGCATTCATCATTTCACAGAAAAATAAAGAAGGGAGCCCCTAGAAATCTAGCTATATATAAAAAAAACAGTACATGAAAGGAAGGTAGCTTACTTTGTCCATGTTCAAATATATGGACGTTCTTCCAATCTAATTGCATACAGTCAATATTGAAGCATATTTCATATTTTTAAACCACTATATATTTTAAGTTGTTCATCATACTTTTCCCACAGAGAAATAGTGACTGTGAACAGCACATAACACTGCTGGCTTAAGTTTGAAACAGGATTGTCTTAAGGAGGTGTAAGGAAAATCGTCTCTCTTCCTCAAACCTGCTTCTTGATGTTAAGAATTAGGAAGCACAAAAAAACTCAATTAAAGTAATAAGAGGTAGCTACCCAGAAACCCTGAATGTTATACTCTTGATACTTTATATGTTTAGCATTTATACACATACTAGTAGTCATTTATTTTATATACATGCTCAAATACCAAAATACATACTTCAAAACAATTTTCAGATAATATTTGTAAAAAGTCTGAGGGTAGTCAAGCAAATAGTGTTATAAATTGAGCAGATGTTCTACCTGTAGATATCTACGGTGTGCTTTTAAACTGTTGGTTTTGCTTTAATCTTATGAAACTATTCTTCTAATAAAGCTGGCTGCAAGTAGTAACTCAACCAACAGCCTAAACAGAAGCAAAATCAAAATGCAAATTTGTCTGAAAAAAAAAGGGAAAAACAAATATTTTCTATTTTCTTCTTTCTTTCAGGATAGAATCATAGAATCATAGAATGGTTAGAGTTGGAAGGGACCTTCAAAGGTCATCTAGTCCAACCCCCCTGCAAGAAGCAGGGACATCCCTGACTAGATCAGGTTGCTCAGAGCCCCATCCAGCCTGGCCTTGAACGTTTCCAGGGATGGGACATCCACCACCTCTCTGGGCAACCTGTTCCAGTGCTCTACAACTCTCATTGTAAAAAATTTTTTTCTAATATCTAATGTAAATCTACCTCCTTCTAATTTAAACCCATTACCCCTTGTCCTATCACAACAGGCCCTACTGAACAGCCTCTCCCCATCTTTCCTGTAGGCCCCCTTGAGGTACTGGAAGACCGCTACAAGGTCTCCCCGGAGTCTCCTCTTCTCCAGGCTGAACAGCCCCAACTCTCTCAGCCTGTCCTCATAGGAGAGGTGCTCCAGCCCTCTGATCATCTTTGTGGCCCTCCTCTGGACCTTCTCCAACTGGTCCATGTCCTTCTTATGTTGGGGACTCCAGAACTGGATGGTAATTTTATTCTTGTTGGAGCAGACAAGAGAGACACAGGAAAAAAAGGATATATGGAGTACAGCTATTAATTTTAAATAATATAGCTTCCTGATCCCCTCATGAAAATCTTTTGATCGCTTTCAGAGTATATATATATTTTAAAAATCAAATTATAAAACCTCCCAATATTTGACTGACAACCCAACCACATCCACTGGATGTAGTTGCCAGGATATCTTGAAAGCCCCTTGCTTCTCTCTCAGCAGTCTGTTAGATCTGCATACAGTGCCAGACGTATTATTCTTTAATCCTGTTGTGACTTTTATCTGACTTTTCACTTAATACAGTTTAAGTTAAAAAGAAACATTTGTTCGTGAACAAATCTACGCATTTGATGATCTATATTCAAGTCATAAGCTGAATAGGAAAAGCTATGGGATGAAATTTCATGCCAAACTGTACCAGAGAAGGCAGGATTACACTCTGTAAGAAATTCATTTTCATTTTCAAGCATTCGCATGGAAGACGGAGATGATGATCCTTAATTTCAAAATATATGTATGTCAATGACATCCAACAGTTTTCTATAAATATTCAAATGTTGAGAGAGAAGAATGAGAAAAAAGAATGCAAAAGTCTGCCATGGAACCGCAACCATACCGGTAGCCTTGTGGATATAAATTAAATAAAGTTGCTCAAGATTATTTGTCGAAGTGTTACATTTTAAACACAAATTTAATTACTACCTAAGCAGCAGTGCACACCCTCAGAGTTTTCTCAGAACTAACATCAGAGTTCCAGCAACAAGAAAGAGAGAACAGAGACAGGGAGGAAAAAGAAATCAAATTAATAATCCTTTGAAATGTAGGCTACTACTATATTTCTTCATTACTGTAGGATTCTGATATAGTTACACACTCAAGATTCCAGATTTCCTTGAGAGAATGACTAATCAGATAACTTTCCTCTGTTTTCCTGTTTACCACACCACTAATGAAACAGCAGAGAAGTATAGGTTTGACCATGAAAACACTGGGAACAAAGATACAAAGCTTACTACTCTTAAGTTTTCTAAGGAATTGAGTGGGATTTTCATAATCTACCTATATTCTGTATTTTTTTAGATAAAAGCATTTTCTATTTATTAGTAACAACCCCAGATAACCCAGAGTGTATTAACAGAGTATGCCACCTTAAAGTGACATCATTTGCACTTGCGGATACTACTCACACTTTTTGCTGACACGTTAAGGAAAACCACATCAGTGAGAATTCCTCCTTTGAGTGATTTCTTTCATTTCCTGACAAAGGCATAAGGTTTTACCTTCCTCTCCCATTAATCACTCTTCCTCAGTTCAAGTCACATCCTGAATGGTGATTGTCTGATCTTTTTGGTAGGGAGTTTGAAATTTGTAATGAATTTTTTATTATGAATGGCTGCTTTGAGAAGACATGCTTTGTTTGTTGCTGATATTGTTTGTGGATGAAAGTGCGAGGGTAAGTACTTGAAGTTCTAGAACTATGTGCATGAAAAAACATCTTTTGAAGAAAATGAAAAATAATTTTGCCATATTCTACTTGCTGTATGACTGATAAAAAGCCTCTCATCATTCAATATGTAACTCATGAGATGCAAGTGTAGCACTACCATGAATAAGATAGGATTGTTTTCGTGCTTTTAACCTCTGGCAGTATCTCAGTGGTTGAATATTGAGAATGAAGACACTTTTGCAGATTAAATTCATTACTAGGATCTGACAGTACACAGTTGAATTACTAATGGGATTCAACTCAATTATCTATTTTTAGAAACTTTCTTTTGTTTAGAACTGTTTAGAATTAAACATGTTTCTTCCTCTCCATTAATTATTTTGACTACTCTTTTTGTATACCTGCAATTAAAAACAAACAGACAGACTGCTTTCATTGGGAAGGTAGAGAGATCCTTTATTTGTTTAGGAAATAAGTCTATATTTCTGATTTGAATAACTAAGATGAAACATCGTGACACCTGTATTATATATCTAACTTTGCAGCTGCTGCCACTCCTATTTTTAGAATAATACCCTTACAGAGATGGCTCAGGACTCCAGGTGAGATGGCTGCACTTAACGGTGATGTTCAACACCTTCCATACCTGTGTTGTACATCAGTCCATATTTTTTCTGCAAATTTGAACTCATGCAAATCAATCAGTAGCTTTTACAGATAAGACTACTTACAGTGAATTACTAACTTTAATGTGTGAAACTGTGAGACTTTTCCAGATCAGGATCCCAGAGACGCCTTACAGAAACATGGAAAATGTTTATTCTATTTTACATATTGCAGCACTCAAGAAGTGAGAATAAAGCAGATTTCTGTGTTGGCTTTCTTCAGTAATTTTGACACAATTGCCTTGCTAAATACGATTTTCCATTACTTCAGTGAAGGGATAAGATAAATGAGGAAAAACAAACAGTCCTTGGCTGAAGCAACATAGGCAGCAAACAGGTCACCTAATAGCATCATTTTGATATTGTTTACTATTAATATTTTTTTTCTATAATCCCCTCCTGAGTCATTCTAAAGTGTTTCTTCTACTGTATTAATAAAAAGAGCAGCAAAGATGAGCTTGAAACAGCAAGTTTTAAGAACACACAGCTACCTGCTACCTGTCTTTGCTGAAAGACAAGAATGTAGCATCTCCAAAAGGTGTGCTAATGGCAATAATTGATGCTGTGAGCAACTCCTTTGTTGTTCCTCAGCAGCTGCTATTTTATGTAGAACTGCCAAAGAAAGCTTTTGTGTTGATCAAATAAAAAGTCTTTGATAATTGACTGAAAGCATTTGGTGGAATGGTACTTCAGAACTTGTTTATTTCTACCCAAAAGTGGAATGAAAAAGGGAAGTATTAAAAAAAAATATAGAAATACCAGCATGGAAAATCATAAGAATATAATTTTGAAAATTACAAAACTGAATATTTCAAACAGTTCCAATCAAAACAACTCAACTGAAATGGCATTTCTCAAGCTGACCTGCTTTATTTTATTTCACTGAAGTCATCAAACTATTTCAGTTGTTTTTTTTTTTCTGTACAAAAATATTACCTTGCAAAAAAAAAAAAAAAAGTGTTTTCAGACTCATATTCCTAGATCTCTTCCCTTATGAGCCAGGCTATCAACCAGACTATCTCCTATATAATACACCCCATAACCCCTTCAGAGTATTCACAATAGAATGATGAAATCTGCATGGAGTCCAGGCCACAGGAGAAAAGGGTAGGCCAACTGTGATGTACAGGCAGATCATGACTTAAGAGGAGACTTAATTTGATATTTTGGTCACTCGATAAAGCACAAAGCATTTTAACTGGGTTCAGATTGTCACTCCACTGCTCCCTGCCCCCCAAAAATATTGACTATAAAAATATTCAATATAAGAAAACAGTAGGTAAAAACCACAAATCCTTTTCTATAGGAAATTTCTGTTTGGAAAAGTGTTGGTTTTCATTATAAAATCCTTTCATGTACTGCCAGCAAGCTTAATCACTGTCATTCCATTCAATACAACTTTTTTAATGGTTTATTTCTATTTACAACAAACATGTTAAATTCAGAAGCATTTATATAGAAATTAAAAATTAAAAACATAAAGCATCTTGTAACATCTTTGTCAGTGACATGGGCAGTGGGTTGGAGTGCAACCTCAGCAAGTTTGCCAAAGACACCAAGCTGTGTGGTGCGGTGAACATGCTGGAGGGGAGGGATCCCATCCAGAGGGTCCATGACAGGTGGGCCAATGCAAAGTTCATGAAGTTCAACCAGACCAAGTGCAAGGTCCTGCAAATGGGTCATGGCAATCTCAAGCACAAATACAGGCTGGGCGGAGAATGGATGGAGAGCAGCCCTGAGGAGAAACACTTGGGTGTGCTAGTGGATGAGAAGCTCCACACAAGCTGGCAATGTGCCCTTGCAGCCCTTGCAGCCCAGAAAGCCAACCGTGTCCTGGGCTGCATCAAAAGAAGTGTGGCCAGCAGGTTGAGGGAGGTGATTCTGCCCCCTTACTCTACTCTCGTGAGATTCCACCTGGAGTACTGTGTCCAGTTCTGGAGTCCTCAATATAAGAAGGATGTAAACCTATTGGAGCGATTTCAGAGGAGGGCCACGAAGATGATCAGAGGGCTGCAGCACCTCTCCTATGAGGACAGGCTGAGAGAGTTGGGGCTGTTCAGCCTGGAGAAGAGGTTATAGATAGAGTAGGACTTCCTTACATCTAACTGGTTAGAAGGTTAGTTTTTCTTTTAGAACCATAGAACCATAGAAAAGGCCTTTAAAGGTCATGTAGTCTAACCTTCCTGCAAGGAGCAGGTACATCTCCAACTAGATCAAGGTGGTGGAAGCCCCATCCCTGGAAATGTTCAAGGCCAGGTTGGACGAGGCCCTGAGCAACCTGATCTAGTTGGGGATGTCCCTGCTCCTTGCAGGGGGGTTGGACTAGATGACCTTTGAAGGTCCCTTCCAACTCTAACCGTTCTATGATCCTATGATTCTATGATTCTAAGTTGCTCAGAGCTCTAACCAACATGACCTTGAATGTTTCCAGGGCAGGGGCATCAACCACTCCTTTGGGCAACCTGTTCCACCACCGTAATTGTAAGAATTTCTTCCTTATATCAAGTCTGAATTTACATCCCTCTGTTTTAAAACCATTACCCCTTGTCCTATTGCAACAGACCCTGATAAAGAGTTTCTCCCTGTCTTTCCTTTCTATAACCCTTCTTCACCAGGGTCATCTCTCTCAACCTGCATTCAGAGCTGTAGCATAAAAACACCTCAAAGCTGGAGTGGATGACAGATTCAAGTCAGGGAAGGAGAAGAGAATTCTTAAGTCAATTGTCTCTTCCTAACTAGTCGTCTTCTCTGCTCCAAGACCTTTTCTACACCTCTTTGTGTTTTGTTATGGCTCTTTCAACTTTTGGTAGCACTAATACAAAATGGAATTTAAATGAATAGTTGTACTCCTTTACAAGGCTCTTTTCATTATACATAAAGGAGATTCGGACAGTTGTTCTTTATTTCACGGTGAAGGAACCAGGGGTTACACATCAGGTCAAGAACAACTGGGAAACGAGACAGCTCTCAAAACAAGTTTCCTGGCTCAAACTTTTAGCTAAATTTTAAACTGTCAACACAATTCTGATCTCGCATAAAATGTCAAGTCAGGATGTTTAGGGATCTGTTTTGCCTTTTTTTAAATCACGCTTCCTGACATTTGATATAGCTCTATACAGTGCCTGTAGATGGTATAACTTTAGATATAAGTGACTACAAATGCTGCTTTCCCTACTGTACAGGAAATAAGCTCAAATATTTATCCTACCAAATTATATAATCATATTAAAGAGTTGCAATTTAAAATTAATCTGTCTGGTGTTAAAGAAACTAGATAGTTCCGTTGGCTTTGTATCTTATCTTAGATTTGGTTAGCCTAAGTTGTTAGACTTTGAAAAGATGGCTTTCTTTTCCCCAAGGAAAAATATCACTCATTAAACAATTAAAATGATAATAATTATACAAATGTGCAACAAATTAAATACAAAGTTTGATGTAGCATAATGACAAAGCATAATGAAAAACACTCTGAAGTACATACCCTCATGTTTAATGTTTAATAACTTTGAGAAACTAATATATTAGGAAATTGGAGTTAAAATATTTAATTTTTGATAAATATTTTTTACAACTACTTTTGATTGAAGTGTAAACTAATATAACAGGAAAATGTTAGATTAAAAGACCCTAGCCACATTTGATGAAAGTGTAAACTCATATAACAGGAAGGACCTTAGCTGCACAGGATAATTTTTCTCACAATTCTTTTCACATCTTGGTTCAATGTACTTTGGATTTCCTTGGCTTCAAAGCAGAGTGCATGGGTTATATATTCTGTTTTTTTTCTGCTTGAGTACCTGAAGTTAACAAGTTGTTTATTGATTTTTATGTTTATGTAATATTCTCATATAGTAAATGGCAAATTCTCTATCCTACTGAACAACTGAAGATGTTTGGTTTTATACAGTCCATATATCTTATTTTTGGCCAGAACATTTTAAATCTCCCATTCACCATAGAAAATGCCTGGGTTAGTATGAAGAATATAGGTAAAGTGATACAATTTGTTTTTAATTGAAAAGAAAAAAATGGGATAATTTAGAGCTCAATCTTGTAACGTATTATTCCATCATAGCAGAGTTATATTGCTGTACTTTACAGAAGTCTATAATCTGTGCATTACATGTATATGTTTTATACAAATCTGAACTGATCTGGGCTTCCATGTGGGAATATATGTTCCCACAGGACTACATGATATTGTACCATCTTTAATGCTAGGCTGATTGGCAGAATTCTTTTACTAGTCTGGGATTTTGTCTCACAAGCAAAGTTTCTCCCTCTGTAGAGCATCACTGTAGGAGTTCCTATCAGCTTGTGTAAATTAAGTTTCTATAAATTAAGTTTCCTCAGAGTTGTCAAAATTGTTACCCTGCCCCCCACCGCACCTCATTCCCCATTCCAATGGCTTTTTATTGCCTGGAGAAATCATGTACATTTCCACATTCATAAAAATGTTTCTTAAGATGAAAAAGGAGTTCTTCAAATACTGATTAAAAAGTAATTGCCTGAGGCCTTGAATGGAGTAGTAATGCTGAAATCAACATTCATTTCCAAGTTTTTAAAGATGCGAAGAGAAATAAATCCACATCTTACACACTTGTTGCTAAATCACATACCAGTACATTGATCTCTCTACCCACTACAGTGCAATCACTACAACCTATAGAAATAATATGTTGTGATAGGACAAGGGGTAATGGGTTTAAATTAGAAGGGGGTAGATTTAGATTAGATATTAGAAAAAAAATTTTTACAATGAGCGTTGTAGAGCACTGGAACAGGTTGTCCAGAGAGGTGGTGGATGCCCCATCCCTGGAAACGTTCAAGGCCAGGCTGGATGAGGCTCTGAGCAACCTGATCTAGTCAGGGATGTCCCTGCTTCTTGCAGGGGGGTTGGACTAGATGACCTTTGAAGGTCCCTTCCAACTCTAACCATTCTATGATTCTATGATTCTATGAAATAACATAAATCAAGTATAGCAATGCTAGATGCTTCTCTTAGATAATTTGTCCGAATCTTTGTGCCTCAACAGTACCTCATTGGCCTTAACGGAATTAAATAATTTAGATGATTAAAAGACTTGGTCCTGAAATATGCAACTTTAACATTCATACTTTTATACAGACACAATGACATAAATGCACAATAGTATGATTACATGAAGAGACGATGACTATTTGCCAGCTCTCAGCTAAAAAAGCAAACCACCTCAAGCTTCTTAGCTAATTCATTATTATAAATGGATTCAGTGGTGGGTACAAAGACTGTGTCTTTTCTCATCTTTGATCTACCAAGGTATTATTATAGCCCTCTTCCTTCCTTTATATTACAGACAAGGATATATAATAAAACAGAAACTTGAAGTGAAACAAAAATGAAGACGTTTCCTCCATACAGGGCTCTGTTCATACAAATCATCAAGTAGCCACAGTATTTAGACAACCGATTCCTTCCAAAACATTAAGAACACCAGAACTTGCTAGCTTGATGACAGCTGAGATAATCTCTTGCTTATGCATGAGAGAGGGAGAGAAATTTGGAGGAGAAAAAAATATTTTCAGAGCCCAAGAAACACCACTGGCAAACTTGCTTCGGGCACCACAAAGAGTACCTAAGGATGTAGAAAAGCTACCAGAAACAGGATGAGTGGGTGTTGATGAGCTTAGACTTGAGACACACAAATTAGGAGATCGGTCTGCTCCTAAGATCACTATAGACGCAAACTGAAATGTCATTTTGGAGTTCCAGGTCAGCACCTGGAAGACTCACTCTGTCTCACTCTTCTCATTGATCATAAAGGGATCCGACTAAAATGAAAACCTCAGGATGCTGCTCAATCTCACCTACCATCCTCCACTGTCAAACTAAACTAGCAGGGTCAGCTCACTCTAGTAGCTGGGGTAGACTGAAAAGCCTTGGAACACGCAACTGCTACTTGTCCTTGCTTTTCTCCCATCTCTTCTTGTCTAATCTAAAGTGTGATTCTGCCCTTCTACTTTGCTCTCATCAGAATCCACGTGGAGTACTGCGTCCAGCTCTGGAGTCCCCAACATAAGAAGGACATGAACCTGTTGGAGAGGGTCCAGAGGAAGGCCACGAAGATGATCAGAGGGCTGGAGCACCTCTGCTATGAGGACAGGCTGAGAGAGTTGGGGTTGTTCAGCCTGGAGAAGAGAAGGCTCCGGGGAGACCTTATAGTGGTCTACCAATACCTAAAGGGAGCCTACAGGAAAGACAGGGAGAAACTCTTCAGTAGGGCCTGTTGTGATATGACAAAGGGTAATGGTTTTAAAATAGAGGGAGGTAGATTCAGATGGGACTTTAGGAAGAAACTTTTTACAATGAGAGTGGTGGAACACTGGAACAGGTTGCCCAGAGAGGTGGTGGATGCCCCATCCCTGGAAACATTCAAGGCCAGGTTGGATGAGGCTCTGAGCAACCTGATCTAGTCAGGGATATCACTGCTCCTTGCAGGGGGATTGGACTAGATGACATTTAAGGATCCCTTCCATCTCAATCTATTCTATAATCCTATGAACAAGAGCACTAAATGCAGTGCCAGCACCAGTTATCCCCACTTTAGTGACCAAAGGATGACAAAGGCAAAGTGACTGAGGAGTTACAGTCCACTCTCCCTCAGCTTTCCTCTTCCACTGCTCTATCTTGGTCTTGGCAACCTTGGCTGTAGGTACCACATAGAACCATAGCTTCATTCTAAGTTTCATCTTTTGCCTATTATTGTAGTCGGTTCTCATAATCTCATCTGATTCAAGGAATAGTAGCACCTACTGATGCCTGGAATGACATACAACAAAAGATACATCAGAGCAACCACACATTCCTATCAGCAAGCTAATAACCCCAAGCTTCTTTTATAAACATCTGAGATCTTGCATGTTTCTTACCTCAAACATCAGTATTTATCTAATTCTACAGAAGATGTGTTTCTCACCTAAGCATGGGCTTATCTTTCACTTTTTTGTTACTACAGTGACAGAAATTCATATTGTTTCAGATCATCCTGTACAGTTTGTGCTATCCCTAATGCAAAGAAACTCTGGGCACATTATGCTCATTGACATTGCTGTCTGGAGATAAAGACCCTGTAATTTGGTGTTCGTGCTTGAGGGTAGTGTTGTAATCACTCACACAAGCTCTAGACCTTCCTAACAAAGAAATGTTTGGAGTAGCCCCTTTTGCCCAGTTTGCAAGTGCTTCAACCTCCACCACCATTTTAAATTACTGTATAAACTGTAACAAGTGACACTTTGTAAATGGGTGAAATTATGTAGAACATTCAGTTACAAAGTCTCTGTATGAGCCAGCGACAGCCTCTCAAGGTACCTATCCCCTAGTACCTTTATTGTTACACTCACAGCATGAGAAAAAAAAAATAATACAGCTGTTATTATTTATGGGACAAATGAAATAAGTGGGTTGGGAATGACAAAACATCAGTCCACTGGTGTGAGCATGAACGTTGCCAAGGATTGGATGCAGATATTCATAAACTTCACAAGAAAAATATCACTCTAGACACCTTTAACGAAAAGGTAATTGCAGGTTTTCATGCATCTGTTCTGCCTAAGTAACACGAGTTTCAGAATACTGGTAAAAACATGTTCAGCGTTGAAGAATTCTAAAATGTTATGATTTTCTGATTTTAAAATAAAATTTTTATGATGATTTTAAGGAAGGATGGCAGAACAAGATTTTTTTTTTCTTTTTAAAAAAGTAGATTGGTTGTATTTAATTTTAGCCAGAGACATTTTGGTTTGTAGTGGAGAGAACTCTCCTTTTAAATGCAAACAGATCTACCTATAATTAAACTTTAACAATGAAATTTAAAAAAAAAATATTATTCCAGGAAGAAAATAAATAATATTTGAAATATAAAATTTTGTTTCTTGAAATTTCTGGTTTTGTTGTTGATTTTGGGAACATTTTTTTTTTTTTTTTGAAGGAGGGCAGGGAAGCTAGAAAGTGTTTTCTTTTTCTTTTTTGTTTTATCTGGGTAGCCCAAAGCACTATGATTTATACAGCTTTAGAAGGGGACACTGGCTTCCATGCTAAAACCTACAATTATTAAAGGTCTTCCTTACAAGGTTACCTCCAGCTTTTTCATATCCACTGAATTCAGTGGATATGGGAGACAGTGTCAGAAAAAAAAAAAAAGATATAGCTTTTTTATTTTTTCCTTGTAATTGAAACACTTAAGTTTATTTTACCTTTAAGCAAGATAAAAATACATCTTTGTTTCTGATTTCACTGGTTACAATTTAAGATCAAGATCATTAAAATTTTTATCTGTAAATCTGAATCCAGTTTTTATTGCTCTTTTATATGAATCCAACTTCCAAATAATAATATCTTCTGTTCTGAATTTTATATTTGCATTAAATAGATGTGATTCCTTCTTAAGCATACATGACACACTCTAAATTCATGTATAAGCATCATAGAGTGCTTGAGGCTCATAAAAAGTACAGTTAGTCTAGGGATAAACATTTTCAGAAAATATTTAAACTCATGTATTCTGGAAGAAGTCTGAATCCTTAATATTATGCCAACAGATGATTAGTAATATTCCTGACTCTGGATTAAATGCTAGGGGATAGCAGATACAAAATATTCAAAAGTGATTTATAATACAAAGAAACATTATACAAATTAGAAAGATTATTAACATACTTTCCCTGCTCATAGAGCATTTTCATCTCCTCAAATAATGATGGTAGTAACTTATATAATTAGAAATTTATGTGGTATTTTTCACCCTGAGGGCTCCCAAAGCAATGTGTACATGCAATAAACCAAAAAACAGGTTATGCAAGATGTTCTTTGTGTCTTCGACTGAACATTGCTTTTTTTTTTTTTTCTGAACTAAATAACAGTTGATTGCAGAAGTAATTGTACATAGTGTATAGCTAATAACTTCAGCTACAATGAAAAAGGATATTCTTTAAGTCACTTAATTTACACTGTTACAAATGTTGGCTATGACTATGAAGTTATCTCTAGAGAAAGTATCAGAGAAACATTTTTCTTTGCAAATGATTTCAACTATGTCATCCTGTTGTACCCTTGAGTATACACCTTCTCCGATATATTTTCCTGTGCAGATCTTAAAACTGGAAATTCTGTATCATACCCATGACAAATAAACTTGGAGATGTCGTCTTTTTGGCTGTAAGGTCTGTTTGTAGGAATCCATTTTAGAGGTATTTTCTCCAACATCTTCAATTGGCAGAAAAACAAACAAAACCCTACCTAAACACCGCCCACTCCCCTAACAAATTGAAAATAATTACTGTACTTAAAAGCATGTTTCACCTAGCGTGGATGTGGCCCAGCTATGTCATCTGGTTTAAGGGCCAGAAATCAGTCTTTGGCCCTGTTTAATGCATTAGTATAAAAACAGCCAACACAACTTTAACTTGCTTTCTCAACTGGGCCAGCTCTACTTACCATGTTTCTATTCTGGATGTTATATCAGACTCTCAGTTTAGGTAATTGGAGTTCCACTGGCTCTTGAAGACTTCTCTTTAGATTTATTTTTTTTTTTAAGATGAAAACTATATACATCCATGAAAAGTTAGTCAATGCACTAGATACTTCAAAGGATATTTTCTTGGAAATGACTGGTATTACAGATGACTGACTAGGTAATGTTATCTGCATGTTCCTTTTTTATTAATATTCCATACTTTTTCTTTTCTAAACCAAATTCTTGGCAATTACCATTCTCTGTTTAATATTCAGTTTGCTGTGGCAGTATTTCCTTCCACATTTAGAAACGCATACGCTCCAAAAATTCCAGACCACAGATTTTCAAGAGGTCTGATTTCTATTTTCATTTTTATTCAGGCCATGTAACTGCAACTGCAAATTTGTACTTCTTTGGCAGTTCTTGATACTTTAATGAAAAATGAAAACTTTCTGGGTGTGTTGTAAGCATGAGGCCAGCATTCAGATAACTTCATCAGCTGAAAAGCCACATTATATCTTATTTCCATAGCACAAGAAGAATGGCACAAGAAGTACCATGTAGTTGACTTTAATGGAGAAAAAAAAATCACAAGATATCAGTTTTAGTTTTACTCTGAATTACTGGAACAGCTATTGTGTAGTCTCCTAGATGACATCTTTATGAAATTGTTCCTAATGCCTTCCTACTTTCTAAAGAAGTCAGTCAGACAAGGTTACATTTTGTTAAATAAATCAAGATTATGAATAAAAATATATTTCTTTGTGAAGTTAAATGTTAATGTACTATCAGTTTTTCCCAAATTTCTATATTTAGAATTGTCAATTAGTTTTATACTATCTATTGAGTCTATTAATGTAAACAAATTTTATGTAATTTATAAATATTTCTTACACTATGTAATGTAAATATATTTTAAATTATTAATTAATTAATATTGGGAAAAGTAGTACAATTATGGTGCAATAATCAGCAGTATATGTATTCAAATGTTGGTTTATTAATGGTCTATTTTTCCTCAAACCTCAATAGTTAAAAAAAGGAAAAGAAAACAATCAGACTTGAAGAAATGCATTACACTGGTGGCATAAAATAAGAGAAACAGTCAGGGTACCTTGTCACAGGAGAAATCTTAAGCAAGCTGATTACATTTTCCCCTGTTTTCTGCCTGCTGAGACATCCTAGACCAGAAATCTTATTCAGGAATCTATAAGCTTCGTTCCATGTGGGTAAGAATGGGAGAAAAAGAGCAGTGAAAGATGAAGGTGAAAAGAGAAGTGAGACTAGGCAAATTTAAGTATGCTAACAGATCAGTAGCCCAGAAACCAGCAAAACACTCCCCAAATAAATGAAATCATCTTTACCTGCCCCTTCTCCACCTGTTTTCTGGGTTTACAGACAAGACATGGGGGATCGAATCCAAATTTAAAGACTCTTAAATATCACCATTTTTTTCCCCTAGGCAATACAAATCCCTGAAAGACATGATTAGCTTGAAAGAGAACTCGTGGGGTTTACTCATGCAGATGCTGCTTGCTCAGTGCCCGACAGCCCTGCAGGGACCAGCACACGGCTTTCAGATGCCCTGCAGAGGGAAGCAGGCTCTGCGTGGTCTCCACAACAGCATGAATATGACCTTTCAGGTGCACTTGAAGGAAGTACGGAACGCTTGCACCTCCTAGTGAAGTGGATAGATTTAGCATGAAATCACATCTAGCCAGTGGAAATTAATAGTTATAACTTATGACTCCAGTCTTTACTTTTCAATAAAAGTTTTCTTAACTAAGCTGCTAAAAATGAGCACAAGGAGAAAAAAATACCAAACAAGTATCGCTCTCCTCAAAAAGCTTTGCAACCATTTATTTCAGGAGCATGTCCTGCTTCAGACTGAGGGCTTGATCTTTGAGCCTTGCTTGTGTTTTCTAGTAGTACATATATTTCCTTTGCTAATAGATGCAAATATCTTCAGATAGTTGTAAGTAAAATAATCAGTTTCAATAAAAGATTTATGATATATTTTAATAGAAAATATATAGTTGTTGTCAAGATAGTATCAAAATAAGTCAAATATATTAAACCAAACCAGGGCATAAATTACTTTATATTGCTCCCTTTTCCATTTTCTTAAACTTGTTATAAACTTTGAATTCTATTCCTTGTTCAGTTGTTTTTAAAGTTGCTGCAGAAATTTTTATGTTTCCTGAAACCTGAAAATCTTTCAGCTTCAATTTTTCAACTGTTTTGTGGGAAACTACAAGTTAAACTAAAATTGCTGCTGACTGTTAAGATGCCCCTTATTTCTGTTCCTTTTTGCAAAGACCTCCATGACCTCAAATTAGGTAACAAATTAATAACCAGGTCTCAAGACATACATTAATAAAACCAGAGTTGTTAGTAACCTGCCAAATAGGAAACTTTTACAAGACAGTAAGATTCCTGCTTAAAATCAATCTAAAACCCCAGAACCTAACTCCCTCCATTTCTCAGTGCTAGGCCGTGCTACTCAGACCAGCCCACCCAAAACTACTTCAGCCAGGCTGAGATGATACTACTATGTTACTTGACAATTTATTTTCTGAACTCAGCAACATATCACTGCTTACTTCATAAACAAGGACCTAAAGAATCCACACTGTACATTTTTAAATGCCTCAGATCAGAGTTGGCATCCACCAAACACTACATGTCCAAAGCTTTCATAAAGTGAAGAATAAGCCCTAATGTAACTTTCTTTCCAAACACCAGGCACTGGTATTATGGAAGAGCATTCCTCTTCCTACTGCACACAGGCACGATTACAAACCTTCTCCTGCTTCATTACTTCAAAATATGCAACACTCAAACTGTGACTATGATATATGCAAGCATACCACATTGGCAAGTGAAGTATTTCAGCATTTTCATCTACAAAATGTATGCATGAGCACCACAGGATCCAGATACACTGATTTGGAGGGATGAATCTGATCTCCCATTAGCCCTAATAAACTATGTACACGCACACTTGAATAAACTCACAAAAGCTTTTACACTTCTGCATCTAGTTCTCTTTCATTGTCTAAAAATTTACTGAGATTAAGATCATTGAATCTTTAAAACTGATAATTAAAACTTGTTTTTAATTCACTCAACATTGAAACCTTTTTCCCTTAGATCTGTGCTCCAAGCTGTAGCAGAATGTTAAAAAAAAAGCCTTAGAAAAAGATAACCCATGTACACAGGCAATTCAAACCTAAATTTGATTGAAACACAATCTCAAATAATCTGCAAAAAATGTTCATGAGAAAAAAATAGTTAATGTTGAAGCGACATTCATATTCAGTCAATAGCCCCAGGAAAAGAATTCTCATTTACATTATTTTATGGCTTAAAATTCATTTCTCACCTCTTTAATTTGCTTTCTAGCAAGTATTTTGTGGAAGATGACTTATTTTCTTGTATTTATCAATTATAGCTGTAAATCCAAACCAAAATTTATTTAGAGAGGTTGCAATAGTGAAAATATAAAGTGAGAGGAGCATATGAATAAATTAAGATATCTTTAACATGAAAAAGAGACATTAATCTAGTCAATGCTTCTGTGTAGCCTCAGCCCAAGAACCATATCCAGTTATCTGTTAATAAGTAAATCCCAATATTTTCTGTTGACATAATTAAATCTTCAGAAAAAGACACACAGTTTTAATCAGTAATTTACAAAAAAAAAAAGTGCTTCAAAGTAAAGAACCTAGAATTTAAATCCTCAGAATTTGCTGCAACATTCAGCAAAAATCATACCTGGCAAAAAATAATTAAACAGGAAGACAGCAGGCAAAATATATTGACTGTTGTTCAAAAAGTAAGATCCGTACCACACTATAAGGTTATTCCTGTATTAGGTAAATGTAATGGAGTCACAAAACACATCTATCAAATTAAAAAAGATTGAAGTACATAAATTAAAACATACTCAGCCATATATACTTGTACTGAAATGATAATTTCCATTAGAATAACCAAATTATACAATATTTGCATAGGCTTGTGGTCCATTAGCATTGAAAACAGATTGTATATATCTGTGTATGCATACATCCTTCATAAAACTAGGGTTTTTGTATGAAAATAAATCAAAGTAATAGTATGGTCTCTCTTCCACTGGCGGCAAGTTAATCAGTTCTTTCAGGCATCTTCAATTTTTCTACACAAAAATCTACCAACAGTAAGTCTAAAATCATAAAAGTCAGCTAGGATATATATTTTTAAAAAGTAACTAACTGTAAGTGTAAGATTAGAAGTGGGACTATTGTTATTAATAATAATTAAACTGTCTTTTTCCTAAAACAACTAGAGTGAGAAATTATTTTACAATATTTTACAGTATTCGGCTTTAATATATTGTGTAAAAACCAAGTAAGCTTTGGAACTATAAAGGATATAAAAAGATATTTTAAAAGATAATAGATCTAAAATAATGAAAAGGTTCTGAAATAAAATCATAACAGCATTAATATGTTTGACTAAGTTTTTGTTTCAATAAAAGATGGTTGAAATAAATTATTAATAGTAATAGTCCCAGCCAGTAGCATACAACCAAAATATTATTGCTAGAGTTGATGCAAAAATGCATCACACTTTAAAATCTTAACTAATTGAGAAAGTTTGGTTTTTATAGTTGACCATTTATGTGAAATCACTCCATACAAATTACTGACTATCGTGGTATTACTTGAACAAAACAAAGTCTTGGGCTTAAAGTTTTTTCTTTAGAAATAATCATCTTGTCTTCTACTATATTATTAATTTTACCTTCCACAAAGATGATATAAAAATTCAGTTATTGATTTATTATTCTGGTTAACATGAAGATAATGATAAAATATTCAACTTTGGAATAGTCTGGTTTTGTTCATTTTTAAAATTCAAAGCTGCTTTATTATTAAAAAACCTTTAATAATCAGATAAGATGCTATAGAGGGGATCGAATTAATCCAACTACCAATTTGCTTTCTGGTCCAAACAAGCAATTTTTTTGTAGGTCAGGTATGTATACTCCATTTTATTTGTCTCAGGCAACAATTTCAGTCTTCCATCTTATGCTTTCGAAATGAGCATGGTTTTTCCATAGACATAAAGAAATAAGTACAGCATTCTGCACAAATATCCCAGCATAATATGAGCCTGAATTCAGACTCAGTTTTACCCCGTATGCTGCAACTTAACTAACTTAAAATTAAATTCTACCAGAGTTAAAAAGGAAAAGAAATCAATCCCTGCAACAAATTCTGCTTTTCTTATTCAGTAATACCAAAGGTGCTATTACTTTTAAACTGAAAAAGTACAACAAGAATTAGGCTTTTTCACTTTTCACATTTTCATGCATCACAGAGCCAGGGTGAACAACTATAGGAGCATCTAACACTTTCCTAGAATGCTGGGAATGTCAGCAGAGACATACCTAAACAACAAAAAATCTTACCTTTATGTGGTCAGAGATGAGAAACTAGTATCACTACACGAACATAGTTCTGCTACTACATTATTAAAAAGAAGAATGAATTAATTTTAAAAAGGGATCACATAATCATTTGAGGCATCCATTGGATGGCACTCTATCCCCCACATAATTTTCTGCAGAAGAGTAGCTGAGCTTTTTTAAATACTAAGGCTTCTTAGATGCTCAGTTTTAATTACAGTTTATAATTATTAAAACTTTGCATGTATGCGAAGGGCTCAATAAGTAATATCACAGACAAAGCACATCAACTATTCAGTGTTTCCTGAAGTATTTGACTATTTATAAAACCAGGAAATGTGGTGTTGTCAATGACAATGCACACTTTTTCAGGTCCAATTGCTGTTCTGAAAAAAAGGGAAATATAAACCATGTTTAGGTAAAATACAGCAAGTGAAGCAACATTTTTGGTCTTTTCCACAGCATGAAAAATTTTAAACTACCTTGTTAAACAGTATCGTAGGTGTGCAGAGAGGCATGAAATTTGCAATTGTATTGGTACTTATCTGAATGGCCTTCCAGTGTCCTTTTTCTGACACAGCACATTTTATGACTGCACAGAAGCTGCCTAGAACAAAAGGTTTCCATTCTTTAATTAAAAATAAGGAAAAAATAACCAAACAAACCGTGCTTACATCAGGTAGCAAAGTAAATTTTTTTTTT
>WHYT01017667.1:106679-149441 GCA_009806455.1 Tetrax tetrax
GCGGGGGGAAGGTAGATAATGTTAAGCTCGGGAAGTGGGAGGGGTGGAGGAGGTTATCTTGTTTCTCCGTCTCATTATCCTGCTAGTTGTAGTAATAAATGAATAGTTTTCCCCAAGTCGAGTCTGGTTTTGCCCGTGACGGTAAGGATTTCTCCCTGTCCTTATCTCAAACCTCGAGTCGTTTTTTTAAATTATCTCTCCCTATTCTCTCGGAGGGTGGGGGGAGTGAGAGAGAGACTGCATAGGTCCGGATCGGGGCTGAACTACGACAAATAGAAATATGTGAGATCCAAACGAGGCATGAGACATTGTAGACTTTAAACCCCTCTAAACAGGAAGACATCTGTTATATTATGTTATTAATACACAAACACTGTTTGAGAGCCATAGCTCTCCATCTGCACAAACTGTATCATTACAATATTTAAGGCCTAACTGTGCTCTCTAGAAGATGGAGAGCTTTTGAATGGAAGTAATGAAAAGGTGCCATGCCTTCTGCATCTTGTTGTCTCTGCACATCTCTCAGAAGGCTTTCTGACTATGTAGTAGATCAAACACTCAACCAAGTATTCTGACCACCTGCCTTGAGATACTGCAAACGTATTTTTATGATATCAATACATCATAAGGTGAACAAGATAGCTGAGAATTCCTGTTCCCCTCCTCCAGTAAACAAGACCTTTCAGCTAAGGTAGAGCTTTAATTTGTTTAGGGATAGGCAGGATGAGATAAGGAAAGTGGTGGTGTTTGGAGTGGTTTCGTTTTACTGTGAATGATAGATATACCTAACAACTACGCAACTTAAACAATACTGTATGAGGCACTTTTCTCAGTCTGTATGTCCAGCTCATTACAAAACCAGCTCCAAAGTGAATAACAGAGGAGAAATAAACTATTAATAGCCTGTCTCACAAGTCTTAGTTACAAGTGTGTTGAAGTCTGTTGAAGTATAAGATTTTTGCTACTTCAGAGATTCTCTCAGGACACTGCTCTCGAGACAGTTTGGCCAGAGTTGAACTGCTTCAAGATTAACATATGAACTCCTGCAGCATCTCTTCCTCTTGTTAAAGTAGAAAGGTATGCTAATATTTCACATTTACATAGTGGTTTACATTCTTAAAAAGCTTTTTAGACGTTAACATATTCATCCTAAAAGTAGTATTACACACACAATATTCTCTATTTTACAGATGAGTGAGCAAACATAAAGAGGTTAAGCTACTGACTTGTGCTACCTACTGTCTTTAGAAGTTGGGAGAGAAAAACCAGCAGCACTGGAGAGGAAACTCAGAGATATAAAGACATGTCTCTGGTACTCTTGTCTTTAGTTCTTACTGTCCCTTTGGATTTTTACCTTCATATATAGTCATTACTTGTGATTTCATAGTTGCAATGACTGCACCTTATCTAAGCGGTGTATTTTGAGGAAAGCAGTAACCTTGTCAGCAGTAAAGTACAGAAGAGGCAAAGAAGGCAAATAAATCCCCAACTGTAACAGCAGAATCTGCAGGACTGAAGTCCCTCATCCTACCAGGTATTCTCATGTGAGAAAAAATTCTCTAAACATTGCACAGGCTAAGTTTACGTGAAGGTCAGGAGAAGGTTTTTCTGATACAAAAGGAAACACCAGAGACTTAGGTTTAGGCCCCAAATACTCAGTGTTGACATGTCTTTTTTATTCTTCCTTCACTTGCAAAAGTAGTACAGATTGAAACCTTCACAGAATCCCAGGGGAAATCAAGTAATATCTCACTGGAAAGACAAATACAATTAACCTGCCACAAACATTCCCATAGTCTACAGGAGTAAGAGAGGGTATGCCTGGAATTGTTGCCCAATCAAGTAAATGCTTTTTTATGTTTCTTATTAATAACACACAAAAAAAGTACGCTTATATGTACATAGACTTTCGGTGCACCTGCTCTGTGCATGATTCATTTTTGAGGGGTAGTGATCAAAGATTTACTTATGAACAATCCAGAAGTACAGATCACGAGTTTTAAGAATGAGCAGGTCTTAGGTATGTTTTGATTAAAACTGGGTTAAACTCTGGATACTGTGGCTGATCTTTACTTGAGCCAAAGAGATGGAGTATCTGCATAAATATAATTTAAACATTGTAGAATTATTTCACAGTTAAAGTTGAGAACATTAATATATTCAAGTAAAAAAAAAAAATAAAGCCGTATCTCACATAGTCACTTTTTTTTTTCCTTTTGCATAACTGAGATACAGTTTTGGTCATATAGTGTTAAGTTTCATGTCTTATGTTTCACTTCAACAAGGATTAAGTTCCACAGAATTTTAAAGTCATTTAATAAAACAGTTCTTAGCTACTCCAGTACGTGAAAGCAGCTATGGATTGTTAGTATGCAGAATTAACATTTTGCTTAGTAGAATAACTCAAAACACAAATGAAAATTTTTCCAGACCGAATCATATTCAATTTAGGAGCAAGGATGAGGCCCTGAAGAGAAGGTCTTAAAATGGAAATGCCCCTCCACTACACTTTTAATTCTTCAAATAGAAGCAAGTTTTCCTGTTACCTATTTTTTAACTTAGTTTCAGATTATTTTCTGTTAAGTTTAACATTATACCACTTTCCCCTAGTGAAAAAAAAAAAAAATTCTTCATCAAAGTATGTGTCTAACAAATTAAATAGAAGCATACACTATTTCGCTTCCTACGAAAAAATAGAGCTATTTTGGATGGAAGATATTTTTAAAAATCATTCAAGCATTTCTCTTTTATATATGCATTCGAGACTTCATTTGAAGTTGTCACGACACACAACAATTTTCTACTCTATCTCAGAAGGGTAGCAGTAAAGTATTTAAATCTGTTGACAGGCTATCTAAGACCAAATATCTTACCTGAAGCTGATTGACAAAACAATGACAACTGTGGTAACAAAACATTTCTGTAATTTCAGAACAAATGCCCGTTCTTTTCCTTTTGTAAGATTTTATTTACGAGATATAATGTTTCTGCTCAGACCCCCTTGACATCTCATTGCTACAGCAAGAGCTCTTGACAGATACGAAGAGGGCTAAAGAATTTAACTGGAAAACACTCCACCAGTGACAGCCTGTATTTGTAACTCTCTGTATGAAGTATGTATAAATTCTGCTTCTGCACATTTTTGAAAACCGAATATTTTATTTTCTACTTATTCAATAGCTTTTATGTTTTGCACAGACAAAAAGTAACAACAATTCAGTGAATACTGTCACTGGGGAGTGGGAAAGGCATCTTCTCAAATTGCTGCTAATGCCAAGACACATAGTGCCTAGAAGTATTGAAATAAAAGACAAGAGTTTCCTCTCTCATTTCATGCCCTTCTTATCTGGGGTTAGCAATCACTCAAGTTCCTGCAAAGGCTTTTCTATTTGCTCCTTGATAAGCCCATCCTTTAGGAGTGAGTACAAGAGGCAATCACTCACTCTCCGGTCCCTACCACAGCCATTTGCAAGCCACACTAAAGATATTATCACAGAATAATTATTTTTTTTAGTTTATTTTCCTAATTCCCACTGCAAGCACAACCCTGATCTCAACATGTGCCTAATTTTTCACCCTTGAAATAGACTGCGTTAACAGTAAAATCAAAACAAACATTATATACTTGTACCTCTCTTTGTACATCCAAAGTTTGTTTTCCTAAAAAAGTACTCATACAAGTCTAGTTTTATTTTAAAAATTATTTTATACCAAAGAGTTTGACTAGGACATCTATGAGCAGTGAGCAAAAAACATTTTCAAAGCCTACCTGTATCAAACATTGTTTACAAGTTTCTTCTAAAGAAGCCATCATACCTTGAGAAGCTAAAAATAAGTCCCAAAGCTACATATTAATGTGATACACTTACAGTGGTGTATTATCCTCAATCATTTTAATTTTGGAGAAATTTAATGGGATTTTTTGTTTGTTCTGTTTTGAAGTAAAGGCCTGAAACATTAACAGATCTTCAAACTCTGTTTCATTTACAAATCTACTGTAATTCTTAAGAGCTAGCCAGAAAAGATGCACACTAGTGCCACTCTATGAAGTATTACATAACAATTTCTTGCTTGTAGAAATGAAAAATATTGATCTTTGCTAGAAAAACCCATTACCATGTAACAATAGACCACAAATTAGACCAAAATTCTTCTCTTACTATAACTGTCTTAAAGTCTGACTCCTGATTATATTACCCACTACTAAGAGTATATTGCAGGAATTTCTGAAAAGGAATGACTGATAACTACAGTATACCTGCTCGGTTAATTCATACCAGGAAACTGAAAACAGACAGAAGCAAGAATCCTAATGTTGGATTTGTTTTATAAAACACAGAAGCCAAAATTCCACGAGAACATGACTGTATAAAATACACAAACAATGACAGCAGAATTTGAAGTATTCCTTCCTTTTTTTTTTTCCTTTTTTTTTTTTTTTTCCAATTGCTTTAAAGAAGGATTACAGTTTGACACAGGTGGGGTCTTTTTCTTCTGAAGCTTCAGATGAAAAGTCATCCTTACCATGCAAGTTTTGCAAGGAGAGAGGATACTTTTAATTACTGTCAAAGCCATATCAAACTGAGAAGGATCACTTGATAGAATGTTAAACACGCTTGCAAGTTTGTCTAGTTAGTAGCACAATGGTTAAAAAATATCTTGGCTAGAATTTAAATAATCCTGGATTATAGTAACAGCAGAGATTTGACTCTCTCTTGACCTTTATTTACATTATATCAATTTCAAAATTCTGTTTTAAATTGATTCCCACCACAAAGTATCTACTTCCTCTCACAGTTCATTTTTCTTTTTATTGTGTATTCTACCTCCCATAGCAAATGCATATTCCATTCTTTTTAAGTCTGTCAAATATTGTCCAAGAGCATCAGTGATGCCAGAAGTTTTCCAAACTGTTTACTAAAATTTTGCTTTTGTATTTGTGAATGAAGACATTAAATCTCTCAGTTCCATGCCTATCACACGCATCTGTAACATTTCCTCTGCTTCCTTATTTCTGACAGTTATCAAGGTGGACGCTGCCAATTTCACTTGTAAGTATCTAAATGCTTTTTAAAATATAGCAACTTGTACCTTTTCCTATCTATTTTCCTCTGACAAAGAGTCAGCCTCCTTTTTCCATGTCAATTATAGCTGTACAAAGCCTCCAGTGTCCATTCGAAAAGGACAAGCTCATTTTTGAACAACATGCTGCTTGTATAAAATTCCAAGCCTCGATGTTTTGTCATAAAGGTTGAGATAATCTATTATCTTCAAATCTAAAAGACTGTATTTGCTTCTGCATGCACATCCGATTGGTGTGAAGGTGTGTAGGTTACTGGATTCTGGCTTGTCAATGCCAAGCTCTTACACAAACATCTTTCTGAGACTATAAGAAGAGAGTAAGGGAAACTGTTTCAGATGTGACTGAAATATAGGAGGTTATGCCTATATTGTTCATTGTACCACTGCCCAGACAGCCACACTGACCATAAATAAATTAATCCCAGAACTAGAAGCACTACAAATGTGTCAGTATAGTGCTGAGGCTGATACATCTAGACTACCTGAACCAGACACTATCCTTTAACTAATAGCTCTGTATGGTACTACATTTTGACATGATCTTATACCAGATAATTTAGAATTAGAGCTGCAAGTTTTAACACAATGCTTCATGGTAAATACGGCTGAGGACCATGTTGTGGTTTTGCTTAGTGAGGGGGGCCTAAGGTGGTAGCTTCTGTAGGAAACTGCTAGAAGTTGCTCCCCTTTGTTCAGTGGACTCGACCGGGCCTAGGGCGGACCCACTGCTGGCCAAGGCTGAGCCGATTGGGAGCAGAATATCCCATGATAGCGCCTCTGCGATAGCGTATTTAAGAAGGGGAAAACAGAAAAAAAAGAGAGAAGATGTGACAAAGCTGAGCAAGGGCAGAGGCGCAGAGGGGGAGGCGCAGGCCTCCGGGGCCTTGCAGGCCTCACCCTCTGGCCTCCCGCCAGGCGGCCGACTGGGCCCAACTCAGCCCAGTCTGGCTGCAAGAGGTGGAGAGGAGATGAGATGGGATGAATAATGCGAAGAGATCCTGAGAGGCTTCTGCCAGCCTGTTGTGAAGAACAAACTTTTCTTGTGAGAGAAACAGCTGTAGACACCAAGGTCAGTGAAGAAGGAGGGGGAGGAGTAATGTGGCTCCTGGCCAAGATTCCCCTGCAGCCTGTGGTGATGACCATGGTGGAGCAGGTTGTCCCCCTGCAGCTGATGGAGGTCCACGGAGGAGCAGAGATCCACTTGGAGCTTGGAGCCCGTGAAGGACCCCGCACCAGGGGAGGTGGATGCCTGAATGTGGCTGTGGCCCGTGGAGGGCCCGCTGGGACAGCCATTCTGGAGAGACTGCACTCCGTGGAAGAGATAACCTACACCGGAGCAGTTTAATGAAGGACTGTGGCATATGGGTGGGACCCCACGCTGGAGCAGGGGAGGGATGTGAGGAGTTCTTCCCCCAACTGTGAAGCAGCGGCATAAAACACCGCATAATGGACTGACCGCAATCCCCATTCCCTCTTCCCCCACTGTGCTGCTCGGGGGCGGGGGGAAGGTAGATAATGTTAAGCTCGGGAAGTGGGAGGGGTGGAGGAGGTTATCTTGTTTCTCCGTCTCATTATCCTGCTAGTTGTAGTAATAAATGAATAGTTTTCCCCAAGTCGAGTCTGGTTTTGCCCGTGACGGTAAGGATTTCTCCCTGTCCTTATCTCAAACCTCGAGTCGTTTTTTTAAATTATCTCTCCCTATTCTCTCGGAGGGTGGGGGGAGTGAGAGAGAGACTGCATAGTCTGGTCCGGATTGGGGCTGAACTACGACAGACCACAAGTCCCATTTTCAAAAGGAATCTGCTGTCTAGAGACTGATGCTCCACAACATTCAAATTGTTAAAAGCCTGAGACATTTGGAAAATGATACATGAACCAAACTATGAATGTACCTTTGGAAAAAAATCTTTGTACCTTTATTCCCCATCTAAAATGGATAAAGTAGTATATGGATGAGCCAGAAGATCAGAAGATGAAGCAGTGAGACAAAAGCTGCTTCCCAAATAGACAGAAAGAGTTGCTAGCTTTCCTTTTTTTTTTTTTTTGTTTTTAACTTAATTTCAGAGCATATCAGTCCAAATAAACTAACTTGATTCCAGCCTACGTGGTTTCTCTGTTTTATTTACAAAAGGACATGGTGTGACTGGTGGTATATTTTAAACCTGCTTGTTGATGAAGCATTAATGTCTGCGATTGCAATAATAATCCAAAAGCTTATTAAATGAGTTATTCAGAAATAGGTAAAGATAAGTTAAGGCAATCAGTCTTTTTTTCTGTGGGTGTTCATGCATGCTGGAATAAATAAAAATATAATTCTTTTATGTTGTACCTCCCAGTAAAAGAATAAATACATTTTTACAAACTCTCTTATTATGCAAGTACAGGTACTATTTGGTAGACATCTAATAGGAGTAAGCAAATTTGAACAACATGCCTAAATAGCTCATAAGAAGAAGCAGCACAACAAAAACTTTGGATTGCCAAAAAGTAAACAGTTCACAAGAACCTCTGGGTGGCATTTACACATCAAATCACTTAAGTTCCCATAAAAGAGATTACTTTCAAAAATTTCCAATTTGTAGTTATACAGCTGAAAAACATCAGTGTCAAGAATACTTTTAACTTAATATTTTTACAAGTATGCAGTAGAGTAAATACTAATCGGATAAAAATATGGGGGATGGGAAGAAACTATCTCCTTGGAAAGGAAAAGTCATATCTAGAGCTTTGGTTTTGTTCTTAGATTCTTCCAATTATGATTCTGGTATCAGTTTTCTTTAAACAAATGCAACCAGATGCTAAGTATATAGATATGCTAAGCATATCTAAGCAACATAGCCCTGAGAAAGGTAAAGTTTCTTTGTATAACCTTGAAATGCATCAGTTACATGAGTGTTAGTGGGTAAAAATAGCAATTCAGCTTCAAGATTAGAATAATATACTGTGCAGTTCAGTGGCCAGTCTTGCTTCCCTCTCTTTTATGGCTAGATAGCATGCTGCATGGAGTTGAGGGAGAAAAGCTGAGCAATTTGGCCAAAAAATGCCTTTCAAAGGCACTTTTCAAAGGCACCTCTTTTCAAAATCTGGTGACATGAAAAAAAGTTGTTGGCTTCCACACTAATGTCTCCATTAATGCCATCACCTGTGAAGCTCAAAACAAATAATATAATGGAGGAAACTATTGAAGTACAAGTGATAGCAGAGCATATGTAGGAATTTTGAAGACCCCCACGGTCATCCTTTCTCCTAATTCATACTCTTCTACTGTGAATAATATCAGAAGAATTTCTCCTGTGAGTAAAGTTACTTCCCAACCTACCCTACTAGACCTCTTTCTTTTAATGAACACAGACTGTTATAAATAATTAAATAACTAGGTTTTACTGACTCTGATAGACACTAAAAGCCAGACAAACAATGAAAACAAATTACTAGGTAAAATTTGATGAAGTATCAATTTCCCTAAAACAAAATAAAACTTTTCATTAAAAGGGATTAATGATCTTAAAAGGTATGCAAAACACTTTTCAGATCATGGAAACCAATCCTTTTAAATGGAAAAGCCGTATCTTTAAATGAAAAACACTGTAAATGCAGAATAGATAAACTGGTGTATGCGTTTAAAATCATTCTTACTATTTCTACAGAGGCTTTATAGCCTAACACCCTGATTTTAAAGCTCAACATCTATTAAAAAAATCAATTAATGATACACTTTAATGAGACTATAATATACTGCCTACATCAAGCAGCGCAGATTTTAAAAAACAAAAACAAAACAAAAAACCTTTAAAAACAGGCATCCTGCGAGTTAAGCAGCAATCACTGTTTACTTCAGAATGTGAGAACAGCTGTTCCATACAAGCATATTGCAGTGAAGCAATTTATTTCTTCATACATCCTCTCTATTAGGTCTGTATGTCTTAAGTCTGTAGCTACTGGCCTTTGCTCTGGTTATCAGTTACCAGCAGGAAAAGATATTCACCAGTTTATTCTGTTGCTGCCTTCAGCATGTAACAGGTGAGAAGTTCCTGTCTAGCCACAGATAGGAAAATATAGCCAAGAGACCTGTTGTTTTGGAAGAGAAACAGAAAAGGCAGCATCTATGTGTGCCTTACTCATGACATACTGAGTGGATGTCTTAAGCTTTTACCTTCTACTCTTTGCCCTTCCAGTGCTCTGGAATGAAAACATTCATGGCACAGAAATCAAGATGTGCTTGTTCTGAAGGAAAAAGAAAAAAAAAAGAAACAGGAGAAAAAAGAAACAGGGGGAAAAAAAAAAAGAAACAGGAGAAAAAAGAAACAGGAGGTCTCAGGTCTTTTAAATTATCTTATGTTACAGAATCAGAGTTGGTAGTTCTTCCTGCAGGAAAAAAAAACCCTGGATCATTAAGTTGCTTCATTAAAAGGCCAGACAGCCTTCTTACATACTTCAAATTTCATGGAAACCACTGAAAATACTGAAACTGATCTCGACAGCCCCCAGATAACTGAAAGCAATGACAGACTCCATTTTCTATTACTCTGAATTCACTGATTCTTTAGAAATGATAGTGACTTCCTACTGTTACAACCCCAGTATTGCAGCACTGTTCACAGTGCCTACGCCCGCGCCCGTTCTACAGTCCCCGAGCTGAATTCCCATTTCTCTAGCGCTTGAAGTTCCAAAGCAGCCCAGCCCACATTTAGTATAATACACCGTCAGCATTGTATATGGCTCATGTTCAAAGGCTGTACAAAAGAACAAACATAAGAGAATCACAGGTCAATACCACAAATCCTTGTTTCTTATACGTGCATATAGTACTTGAAAAAATACACTTAAATAAATAGTAACTTGCATCAGGATGCCATTGGTGGCTTCATATTGCTTGGAGTGCAGCAGGAGAGGGAGAAGAAAAGCAGAAAACTCTTTCCCAAATAATATTTGGTGTCAATGAACAGTCCAAAATTAGACCTAATCAGGACACTCAGGTGTAAGATAAGGCATAAGACTACATATTTCAGATCCAGAGCTAAACTTAGCAATCACCCACATGCTTTCCTAAATCTGCATCTTCTCCCATATGTAGCCTTATTTCCAAGTCACTCAGCAAACACGAGAAGTACAAAAGAAATATTCCTCCAAAATATATTTTTTAAAACCTTGTAATACACAATATAGACAGAAAATTCCCTTTCATGTTCAATGGCTGTTAAAAACATAACAATTTAAGGAAATTGTATAGAGATTTGAAAAAAAAAAGTGTAGGATTTTTAACATAATCTGCTTAAATAAGAGTTGCAAAAGAATGGGGCCAAATAAAACTCTTCTATTTCATTAAGTATATTCCATAATCTTTAAAAAACTAATGCAGCTTTTCTCTGATGGAAAATGTGTTTCCCACCAAAATTCTATATATCTTTGCCATGGCCTTCATAAAATGAAAATGATAAAATTATGCAACTTCTTTAAAACAACAGCATTAGGAAATTTTCTCCAAAATTCTGAAGTGTCAGATGTAAAACATATGAAATGCTTAAAAATATCTAGAAAGGTTATTCTCTTAAGAAGTTTGTTCCTGTACTTCCTGCATAGTAAATAATTTCTAATTGCAAAAATGGAACAAGAAAAAGTGGCTAAAACATCAAGGAGATGCAGGGATTTATGGAAGAAAGAGATTAAAAATTGAAATGTCCAGTAACGAATGGCTAAAACTGAAAATAGAGATCAAAGACATTTGGAAAAGAAGATGACTTTAAAACATCTACAAAACTGCTAGAAGCAACAGCAGTGCAATGAAAGGAGGAGGATGACTGCATAAGGATGCACTATGGGCTAGTTTACCACTTTAAAAAAATAATTTAAAGGAACAATTCAGAACTGTTGAGGAGAAAGAGGGAGATTAATTATAGGTCTTTAAGGAATAATTGTTTTCTGATTCTAAGCCTTGTCTTCAGAATAAAAGTTGCAATAGTTTTAATTGGATCTTTTAAGCCCGTACAATCTTCTAACACAGATTAATTTAGATCACTTTAAACTTAGGCAACATACCAATGACCCAATGTCTAACCTAATTTAAGCAGTGGTCGAACCTTCTTAAATGCAGGGAGTGCATACTATACAGGGAGTGAGTACTAATTTACCTAGGTTAGAAAATCACAGAGGCAGCTTTTTACATGTAAACTTGTATCGTTCCATAATAATGACTGCTAATGATGCGTGTAAATTGCACTTGTAGTCAGAAACGTGACTTGCAGAAATGACAAGTTCTAACTGCATAAAATTTCTTCTGTGTACATGATTGATATCCTTTGCCTTTATGGGAGAAGTAAGATTTTACTGCTTAACAGAACACAAGCAAGAAAGGTTAGAAAGAGGTAACAGCTGGATGCAGTTTTCCATCAAGCTTCAGAATAAACCAAATATATCATTCCAAACGAACATACAATTTTGTTATCTCATATAACTACACATCATTAATGAGGATAACTTGGTTGCACAAGTATCTGTAAAAGTGTCTTGTAGATCTGAATATCTTACACTAGCCAAAAGGAACTCAGTTTTGAATTCAGGTATCAGATTCTATTCCTACTCATAAAATATGCATGCTTAATATCAACTATACACAACAGCAGACCCATACTTGTCATTGTTTTAGCCATGTTTCAGAGAAAAAGTGTCTTAGAAACAGAAATCACAAGAAAACACACAAACCAAATTAATTGGACTTTTTCCAGGAAATACCTTTGAACAGTTTTGTTTCAGAGCTTTGCTATGACAGTCTACCAAATAGTCTATCAAGTCCTTTTGTAGACTCCTCAAATGTATATGCACTCAGTGGAGGCTGGGAAAAGACCTAGAGGATAATCTAATTACCCTTCAATGCAAGGCTGCTGATTGGCAGCAAGAGATGAAAATAGGAGCCAAATCCTCCTGGAATAAACTGCAGACTCCTGATGTTTTATTAGCGTAATCTATCAACATACCAAGTGATCATCAAGGACAAGTTTGATTTAAGAATCTGCTTTGTGATCTACAGAAATGTCACATCACCATGGTGCTGTGCCCAAGAACCTCCGTGCAGTGTAGTATTACTTTATGGAAAAGACATTTATGGCCAGTAGCAGCTTCGTTCCTACTCCAACTATCCGGCATATGGAGTGGAAACGTCAATTTTAAATTCAACTGTTCATTGCCAACTCAAGAACACAGAATAATGTGTACAGCCTAATAATGGCCAGAGTGCTGCACAAAAGCTTCTGTTTCGTACCAATCTGTAGTGTAGCTTTGAGGAAGATGCCTTTCTCGATGAGGTGCTCATTTCCGTACTAGGGCCTACTGCATTGCTCCAACAGTACAGCTTTCCTGCATAAGAATACCTGCTTATATCATCACAGTGATTTCAGATTTCTTTGTTTTGTTGCTGCTCTAATAAAAATACTACTCTTGGTTTAATAAACAACTTTAGTATTAAAGTTGTTATGTAAAAGTTCAATGTAATGTAAAGTTGTAATGTTAAAATTCTCAAGTGAATGTTAATTTACTGAAAAGGCTGACATAACTGATTAGTAATCTGGTGGTGATAAAAGCATTAAATTGTTGTTAGAAATTGCCATTCACATGCTTTCCTCTTCTGTTCACAAAAATAATTCTCATTACATATTATGCTCTGATTCTTTAATTTAGAATATCAAATCTAAAAAGGTGGGCTTTGTTTTTAATGCGTACCATGAAACTCCAAATGCAGCTATGATGCTATCTAAAAATTAAAACATACTGAGTCAGACTGCAGAGACTGATTTACACACTCCTAGCTATCTTGCAGTGTTGCTGGCTGCCCAATGGTTTTAAACAATGTCAGTGTGCACTGAGTGACACTTAGAAAATGCTGTTAATATAACCATTACAACCAACAGCAGCTGGACCTATTTTCTACCAGTGTTACTTAAGAACTGTAATTGTTCTGTCAAGAATTTGTATTAATATTTGACCACAAGTGCATCAGAGAGACATTCACTAACTTCTATTATGTGATGCTACTGCAAGGTGTTTGCTGTTTATTGCTGTGCTACCTTCCTTGAAAATCCCACTTGATTGAACTTGCATCAGGGGCTAATGCCCATTAAAAACTTTTCTTGTGGTTACTCTGATTTACTTGAGGACTGTCCTAGTCCCAAGAAGGTTTTGGAAAATGTGGGAGAATGGCACTCAAGAGCATCTGATTCTGAACAGTTACGTTTTACCATTCTTTTTTGCTTAGCAAATTAATGACAAATGTTTTGGTTTACATGCTGAGGTAACAAGCATTCCCTTCTGCTTTCCTGTATTGCAATGCCCACTTTTTGATCATAGTTATATTTTATGTATTCTATTACTTGTTCTAGTAGTCCAGTTTTGGGTGTCTTGAGAATAAAAACTTCTCATGCCTATTACTGTGAACTAACCGTAATTGTTACCTCAGGTAACTTCATGTTACCTCAGAAGTATTCACTTCACTCTAATGAGTTAATGCTATCTATTCTGCAATGTTCGTTATGTATAAAGGTACACAACTGACAGATGGCTTGGGTAAATTAGGAAAATTTAAAAATAAGAAATACTCTTAAAGAACATCTAAGTATTTCTTAAATTGCTGCCATGAGTAAGGCTTTGACAAAGGAGAAAGTTATTTTACTGGCACCAAACAAGAAAAATTAAGGTTTTAAATATTAATCTAGGACTGACATTAATTTAAAGATGACTCTCAATGCCAACTTTCATCTAGGCGAGTGTCTTAAAAGGGTTTGGAATTATATTAAATCTCAGCAGTAAATAACTAATTTAATGTAACATCAATTTGACTGCTCAGACTAGTTTCTGGTTATATAATCACAGAACAGCAGTCAATTCTGCCCAAAACGGTGAGGTGAAACAAAAACCAGAACAACCCTTTTTTGGCTGGATAGCACAGCCTGCTTTGTTTTTTGTTTGTTCTTCAGTAACAAATGCTTGTTCTTTAATAAACAGATAATATTACTGGAGTAGAAGATTATCACAAGGTAATGGTTTTCTGCTGTGCGTAAGTACTGAGGAACCTATATTAAAGTTGTATTACAGTCACTTTATTTGTATTATACCAAGTGGATTTAAAATTATTAATTTTATCTTGTGGATGCCAGTACAGTACAGGATAGCAAAAGAAGAAACACAATGGAAAGATGCCAAGAGGTGAAGATACAGTGTGCTTCCCCCAATCAGGGACTAATTAATTCATGTAAGCAGAGTGTCTATAAATACGCAGCAGCTACATGAAACAGCTGATTTCCTTTAATGATGCTTCATTTTTCTAAATGTTTATTACAGACTAATAGCAATCTGGCAAGCTGACTGGCTCACACTATTGTCACTGTGTTGCACTTACAGCAAAACCATTTCATGTGAGACAAGGATCACATTTACAGCAAAACCATTTCATGTGGAGCATAAATTACAATCCTCAGTACAGATTTGCTACCTGCTCTGTAGAACAAATCTAATCATTAAAAAAAGCAACAAAACACAAACCCAAAATAACTGCAGAGACATTTTTGAACATCCAAAAAAATCTAAATAACTTATGCACACAATAATAACAATAACAAGCTTCATTGGCATTCCCATTTCACATAGCTAAAATAGAGGAAGAAAACATTTACCCAAAGACATTCACCCAAAGACTTTGAAAAATCAAGTTTATGAAATCAAGGACCTCCAGTTCAAAGAAATTCCTTTTCCTCCAGTGACAGTTCCTTATCAATTATGGAGTAACTTGGCACTTCTAAAATATTTTTTTATCACTCAATCAGTTACTTTTCTTAAAGACTGTTTGGTAAAATGCAATCTGGCATTTTTGTTTAACACACTAAAATAAATTAAACTTAAAATATGCTTTCTGTCCCACATATGCTTTCTGTCTGACCTTCTCTTTCATGAGGAATTAACTGTTCTAGAAACATATCTATTTGACTGGGTCATTCATACATAGAAATCTAATCTGTAGTGCTTGCCAAAGGTCAGCTCTGATCATCTCTCTTCACTCTAATGCTGCCCTCTTTCTCTGTAAATGTTATGCTTTATTCCCTGAATAAATCTTGCAGACCATGTTTACTGCTGGTGTTCGTTGCAAGCAAACATCAATCTGACAGCCATGATCAAAATTTTTCAGGAGCTTTGATTCCATCATAGAGGAGCTAAAATTGGACTTCTCAAAACTCAGTAGACATGTAGAAGCAGGTTATCTGATCTTCCTACCACAGAAAGCCTTGCACATTTCCCAAGAACTATCATAGCCCCCTTCAGATTGTCTGCACAGTGAATAAAGGATTTCTTCAAAAATAGGCTGTCCATTAGAATCTGTAAGTACACACAAATTCCATGTGTGGGAATAACAGACTCTAAGGGACTGATATATTCTCTTCTGTTGATATTTCCATAGGACAGAATCTTTAAATGCACACACAAAACCATAAAGGGAACCAGTACCTGTTAGCAAAACAAGAACCTTGAATACTCAAAATTATTTCAACCTTTGTTTGCTAAATCAGAGAGCAAAGCAACAGTACTTGCAGAACTACACTTCTCTACATTAGACCATGTAGACCGTGCTTAGATGACCAGCCCAAGTGACATTCATGGGACTGCATGTGCAAATATGCTCTGCAGCCTTTGTATGCATGCGCATGTGCACCTATGTACGTGTGTATTGCATGCAATTGCCAGTTTGTACTTAGTATTTCATGTTGGACTCCTCTAATTTAAAAAGGACATGCTCCAATCAAAGAACCAGCTGCAGCTATAGCTCTGAACTAGAATACTCACACAAGCAAATCCAGCTTCTTGTATATGTATAGATAAGAAACTCTTAAGTATTTTTAATCTGCACATTCCAGCTGTGCAACAACCAGTATTTTCTGTTCTGAGTCACATAATACGCAACCGTGTAGATGTACAAATATCAGGCCAAGTCTTTGTAGATAGAGTTGCCTGAAACGTTTTCTACCTGAGACTTACATTCAAAGGGAATATTTAACAATTATATTGGCTACAGGCAAGATCTGCCTTAGATAAACTTGTAACAAACAGAGTTCAGCGAGGGCTGAACATTTGCAGCGGAAGAAAAATGTTGATATTATGTGCTTAGTTGTGTCCAACACTTACTTTCACAGCTGTGCATATGTATCCTGCCATTTTTAATTGCTTATTCAAAATAAACAAAAGACAAAACAAAAAAACACTGAGAGGCATTTCCTCCTATTTTTTAGACGTATTTTGTTCTTCATATGAAAGGAGTCTTTTTGCATATGAATCTAGGAATTTCTAGCAAAATACTCCACACATCTGAGAAGTGAAAATAAAAAATAAAAGTCCCTTCCCTGACAAATTTTGGCAGGATGCTTTACTACTATCAGTTTATGAGTTATTTAGTCTTCTATTTGTGCAGTTTTAGTTGATCTTCCTTCCATAACTAATTAAATATTCACAGAGATAGGAAAACCATAGAGACTGCTAGGTAGGAAATTCAGCAAGGCTGTGTGCAATGCAAAGACTGCGTTGTTTGTGTGTGAACATAGAACATTTAGAATGGGAAGTCATCAAACATGAAGATTCTTGTTATGCCAGAGCTTTGCTCCCGTGGATATATGCACATGGACTAATCTAGAATTTCTGAATGCTGGTATTGAATATTTTCTTTGTATTACATACCAAGAAAAGTGATGGCTCAATATGCCATTATGCTTTAGGACATACAAAAAAATTCAGAGTTTTTAAGTACATGCACATAAACTTCTATATATGCTACATTTTGATCATAATATATGCACAAAAGTAATTACACACATAACTACTTTTGTGCATATTTGTAGAGTATGTCATATGAAGTGGATTAATTTAGATAATATAGTTTCTTGAATTGATACAAACCCTCTTTGTGTCTTCATTAAAATATTATCAGTGCAACTACAAGAGTGCCATATTAGCATCAGCATATATATTTCTATAACCTAGGAACGTCCTTAGCTGTGTATGAGGAATCTCAGAGGAACCAAATATTCCATATTCATGTCTATGTGTCTTCTTAATGAAGCCAAATATATTCTGAAGGGGAAACATTTACCCAAGTACAGCAAATGTATTGTTTCCTTGAACATAGACTTTGGTCAATATACCTTGAAGAAACCCTGCATCAAGCTCATTTATGTGTTCAAATTTGAGAAGCGAAATGAAGTTACATGTATTATTTTCAGAATCAAGGAGACTACAAAACATAGCAAACCTGAAGTTTAATTAGCTCAGTTGCAAATTCACTGTTTGAGAGTATTAAAACAAGAAATAGCCACTTCCTGTAATGGAGAGACACTAAAGTTGAATTATTCTGCTTGAATAGCTTTATAGCCTTCATCACCTTCATTCTGATCTGTAAGAATATTCATTCTAATAAGATTTTAGCCTAGGAAAATAGATTCATGTTTTACTTTTTTATAGGCCTGACCTTGTTTATAGTCCATGCTTTTTTTTCAGCTTAACCTTGTTGTTGTGGATAGCTGTAAAACAAATGCTGTACTTTTAACAGAAAGAGTGAGTTACTAATGTTAATACTATTTTCCTGTCAATGGAAAAACATTATTAACATTAATCTTGTCTCCTCACAAAATCTTATTAACCAGTATTCGAACTTATACTGAGATGAATTGCTTCCTTTGCTGTCTGAATCCTGAAGTATTAATGAAGGGCATAATACATAAGCAATTTTTTATTACAGTCTGTGATCTATTGTGGTACCAGCAGATCATCTTACCAAATAAGTCAGTATCATTCATTACTGAATTTAAAATGTAAATTCAGCCAGTCAAAAATAAGAAGTACCATTTTAAGTAAGGATCTTGTTAATTTCCCCCCACACATACACACATTCTGAGAATAGAAGTACACAGTAATGTCAGATCACATAGTGTCAAAATGAACCAACAACATAAAAGTAATTAGTAAAGACCATTTTCAGCCGATCCTGTGCCCTTGTTTACCATTTACATTTAGATCCTTTTCCACTTCTTTGGCAGCATAATGCAGCTTAATATGAGGCAAAATTGCAATTACAGGCACATAATTTTTATAATATAAAGCTGGCAAACTCAAAAGCTTCCTTAAATCACCCAAATGTTTAAAGAGATCTGAGTGATTTACCCTCAATATGTCACAAGCAAGAGGAGAAAGATCATGAATATACCAGCTTGTGTTGGTCCTTGTGAGGACTTCCTGCCTGGGTCATCAGCCATTATTGAGCAAACTACGACTAAATTGATGAAAAGTTGAGATGCACCAGGGGTGTCATTAGAGAATAAGGAAATGAAGGCAAATACTGGGGTCAGATTTCCAAGATTTTCATACAAGATTTCTTGTACAAACTTTTAACTGTGCTAAAATAATGAAAAAATTAACACTGCTTGCTATTAATCACAGCAGAGAAACTTCACCTATGAAAAGTCAGTTCATGACCTACAAGCCCCTTAACACTTAGATGAACCATCACTTGGAACATTTAACTCAAGTTTAAGCCATACCGACTTGCCAAGATACCAACTTTTGTCCTTATTCCAGGTTCCCAGGGGACACAAGTTTAACCTCAGGACTGGCTCACCCTTTCTGAGTAGCCCAGGCTATGCTGAATAGGTGGCAGGATGACTCCCCCAGGACACCTCTCTCTGCACCTTAGGCTGACAAAACCAACCACACTCCTCCACCTAAATAACCAAGTGTGACCCTACACATACGGCTTCTTCCAGATCTCTCTTGGTCACTGTGTCCTTACCATGCAGTCTTGATCATAAGTCAATGTTGCACCACTGCCCTGGTGAAGGTGATGCAAGGCAGAAGGGAAGAACAAGTCCTCAGGAATCTCATTCTCCCTGCCATGGCAGCCCTTTTCTGTACACCTTTCCCCACAGTAGCTGTGTGGGGAAGCAGAGGCAGAGTAGAAGAGCGAGATATCGGCAGGGACAAGGGCTAACTCTTACTGGAGCGCGTAAGCAAGGAGCTTGTTTCTGATGCTTATTTGCTCTGAGGGTCATCAGTAACCCAGAGAAAATGCGTCAGGCAGTGTCTATTCCTACTTGCAGGGATGCACTGGAGACCTGATATCCCGGTTCTGTGTCTTCAGCTGAGCCTACACATGTAGGTATTTTTTCATCGATAAGGACAGAGAGTCTGCTCAGACTGGATCAATATGTGGCCTTGGCATCCACCTAGGCTTAAGAATTGGTGAAAGTTTCTGTGCCCAGTAATGCACTTTTAATCTGGGATCTTCATGGTGGTGTATCTGTAGTGCCAAGCTGAGGTCAGGCACAAAAATGTTATGAGTGTCTTCCTAAAGGCCAATCCCATTAATAAGCCATTGTAGCCAATTGCCTATTTTGCTTACATTTTAAACAACCCTGTTAATACTGGTCTTAACTCAGGACTCTCTCTTGTTAACTGGTACAGGAAAATAATTCTTTCAGCTCTGGAGCTTTCAGTTCAGTACCTGTTTCTGACCAATATTCTATGTAGAATTTGTGCTGGTTTTCCCACAGAATCGGCGTTTTTCTTGCAGTGTGCATTCAGCCAAGGAGGAAACAGAATTTCTGACTGTGAACACAGGCCTAACCACCCATCAACGTTACTATGACTCCTCACACCTCAGAAAATACACACGCATACACACACACTCCTCCCTTCAATATCAGGAATTTGCATGACAGCATGCATGCCAATGAGGAATGCAAATATTCCTAGTTCTTATTCACGTGCTTGAGTAGGTATATATTTATTCCTACAATAAGATTAAAGATAATGGGAATACTTCTGCCATGGGACATTTCATATGGCAAATTGAAATTCACTGCTTTAAGTAATGTTTCATCTAATTTCTTAAACCACTCTATTTCATTCTCTAGCATAAAGAAACTATATGATGTTATACAATACCTTCACTATTAGGTTATGTTCCTAAGTTGCACTTGATTAGTAGTTTCCTCCCTTTAATTAAAAATGTATTCAACTGCTTTAGTTTAGTTCATTTAATGAATTTTCCTTAAGATGAAGATGTAAATTAGATTTTAGCTCCTCAAATTGTATAGGAAGACAGATTTCTAATTTAAAAACCTTCTAATTATGAACTATTAAATTCTAATATTTGAGCACTTAATTATAAAACACATTTACTGATTCCCCTAAGAACCACACTGAAACAAATTCGTAAGTAGAACTTAATTGGAAATGTAATATGACTAATAGAAAAACTAGAGATGAACTATGAAGTGGAAATGTGGCTGCTGCCAGTTACATGCTCATGAAACAAAATTTAATGTTATAAACAAGAAAAAATTAAACCTCTTAAGACAAAAGTCATCTAACGGTGAATAGAGTCAGCTGACCTGACAGTTCAGTCAAACAGTCTTACTGAATCTAGTAATACTTTGCAAAAAAGGATGAGATAACTATGTTCATTGGTCATCATGGTGGACCAAGGTGGAAACTTAAAGTTCATGAACAAAAGCAACCTCCTTCAAGATAGTAAGAATAATCAACGTCATTGCTATAAAAAATTTAATTTTTAAGTACTTTTTCAAGTTACTACAATCTGTATATTTTCCGAGACTCAAAATGAAAATATCTCCATAGAGCTGGGAATAAATTGGACACCTCTGACCACCACAAAAAAAATAAATAGCAAAACAATCCATAGGAAATTAAAGGAGTAAAATCAGCCTTCCACTTTTGGCAACAGGAATGCTAAATGTGATAATAGTTTAATGACGTTCATCTATCTCCCAGGTTACTTAATTCACAAAAATTACCATATAAATTATTCTCCAAGGGTTTTTAATAGAATGGAAAAAGTGAAGAAAGTTATCCATAAAGTAGAGAACAAAACAATGGAAAAGCATATGGTACTTTGAAGGTCCTCATAGAGTTTCCCTAGATGGGACCTTTGGCTTGTAGGGTTTGTGCTCACTCCTTTCTTGGACACCCAAACTTTCTTGACATAAGCTATCTATTGTTCCAAGTGTTTCCACTTGGGATTAGCAGAAGCAAGGAGATGCACAAGTTTGGCAAGTGGAAATAAATTAGTCTATATTTTAGCTGGTACTAGCAATATGCAGATACAGACAAATATGTTTTCTGTTCAACCCACATACTCTTTAGACTGAAGATAGAATTTTCATATGATCTTTCTTCCCTTTCATCACCCTCCACTTGACTTCTTTAGCTGAACATAAATAATCTCTCTTTTATCCCTTTCATCCAGACGTTTTGCTAACAGTTTAATGAAAGTCTTAGGTGTCTTCCCTAACAAAAATTATAATGCATCCTATTTTAAACTTTCAGCCAGAGCTTTTCCACCTGTATGCTTTTTTGACTCTAATGTTTCAGACAGCCTAGGGGCTACCACAAGAGGCTCTGCCCGTACAAAATAATTCTTGTCACAAAACTGCTTCTGGGAAATGGGCAGTCTCTTTCCTGACATGAGCAGAAGACCACTGGTTGAGAGGGTGGCATGCTGTCTTCTTCTCCATGCCTAGTAGTGTAACTTCACATGAACTGGCCACTTACACTGACAGAAAAGCACTGGTCTTTTTCCTTTTTTCTCCATGCTTCCTCAATCAGTTGCAAAACTTGCATGGGGCTTTTTCCCCTCTGTGGCAGGTATAGCAAGTTAGGTAAAACTCTAAAAACATTGGCCATCCTTACGCTAACGTATGAAACCATTTAAGCTGCATCTCAACTATCCTTCTCCCAACAAGATTTGAACATAGACTATCAGTAGTGAGGTAAGGAAGAAAGTCTGGATAACTTACCGTTTCAAATTTTGCAGTGAAGCATTAAGCTCACTGAGAGCAGACTCATATATTTACTCAACCCCTTGACCTTTGGTTAAGAATTTTGTTCAGAAACAGAAAATGTGTTTCATAATTAGAAAAATGCATTTGTCATTCTGCCTACCACAACTACACTTCTGAAGAACACCAAGAACTGAGATAACTGCAGTTTGCATTCATAAGCTGATTAACATTCAAAGTCAATAAAATTAGTACAGAACCACATTTTGAGGGATAAAATTGATGACATTTTTGTAAGCAGAAGGTAAATTAATGCGACATTGTTACTCAGAGAAGCAAATCCTCCATCTTACTAAACTAGATGGGGAAAAAGTTAAAAAAGAAGGCTCTTTTATGTTTCACTGCACTCTGGGAAAAAGTGTTCTGATTTTTACCTCTGTTGTGCACCTAATGTTGAACTTTTATAGACTGGGTTGCCTAAATGAGACATCATTTTACAGTCTTGAAGTTACAACATTGAGAACTGCAGGCAACATCAGATGCTGGAATTAGGAATAAACTACATTTAAGGTAATATTTTGGATATTTACAGGGTATCTGCAACGTTTTGAGTTTCTTAATCTATCAGGAAGAAAATATCAGAAATTTTCTTTTTTTCCTGTAATCCAGAAAAAGTCATATTTGATGTACTGCCTACAGACTTTTTACATAAATTTTCTCTGCTCTGGTAGTATCATTTGACAAAAGCACTATGGAAACTAAAACAGAATTTCCTTTCCAGAGTGTGAAGAAAAGGACTAACTGTAACACAGACTAAAAGAGATAAAGCTCCTAATTGTGCAAATTCATTAAAAATACATTACTTTTACTATTAAAATAGTATTTCATTTAAAATAAGCATAAACCCCTCAGTTATTGCACACAAATTTTCCTGACATCCTATTATTTTCATTTCCATTGAAACACAAAATTATATAATAGTCACTGTCTTTAAAAGGGCAAATAACATAATACTTGCAGTCTTTCACTTGAACCCTGAATAATCACAACTCCAGCTATTCAAGGCATTTTACTCAAGCCTAACCCTGAAGTTATGTGCAAAACTGACACTCATATTTGTTCATCTCTCTTTCTGTGTTCTTAGATGTATCCTTTTTTTTTTTGTATGTCCTTGTAAACTTGAGGCTGTTCCATTAGCTAGATCTTTTTGGTTTTTTGGTTTTGGGGTTTTTTTTTGCCAATAATATTGTAATTAAGAAGAACTGGTCATCTAATTAGGAAGAATGAAGAGAATTGAAAAGATTGTGACTGAAACCAGATACAACCTACCATGGCAAACAACAAATTTTCCAGTGATATGTGGAAAATACTTCTCTAAAATACTCAGCATATCCTTCAGTTTCCTCTTGAACTGACAGCCTCTCCATAGAGAATCACTCAGTTCAGGGTGGTCCAGGGTGGTCCAATTGCGGCAAAGCTTAAGGCTTGTGGCTAGGACAGTTTACCCTGGGTTATGAACACTACACAGAGAAAAGGGCTCAAAAGTAGAACAGCAGCCTGCTTTCAGCAACTGTACAAAATACACTAACATCAGCTAAGGATTCCTGTGGATTCAAAGGGAGTGTTGGAAGAGTTTGAACAAATATGAGCGGAAAAGGGGATTAACTGCAACACAGAGAAACACTAAAAGGAACAAGTCGTTTGCTAATATTTTCAGCCTTGTTAGAATAGAATGCAGGAATTCCAATGGAAAATATTGTGACTGAAAGGCAGCTTGAGCGTTACTGATACAACACTGTGTAGTATAACAGCCTTTACCACCTTCTTTATCATGACTATGGTCCTAAAATCTTTCTGCAGCATTTCATTCCTGTTGCATTTATTCATTTATCTTGCTAGTTAGTTTTCATTGCAAAATTTCGTAGGCTTTTTTTTTTTTTTAACTTTGGTAAAATAACTAATAAATGTAATGTCACAAAGGGAAAAATGTACAATAAAAATTGTCTTGCATGTGTTTACCTTAGTAGGCACATTTATTCATAAATGCATGAAGCTGGATCTTCTTCATTCAACCTGATCTTAACATGTTGAATTTGGGAGCATTTCTTTTTATTTCAGTCCATATAAGTGAGAAGAAATTCAGACAGCATGCTACTTAACAATAAACTAATTCAGGAATTTTTCTACAACTTTGTATCATAGCAAGTATCCTGATAGTCGTGATATTGTGCCAAATTATATATAAAAATAGAATAACAGAGAAAGAAAAAGATATTTAAGCAATCTTGAAAAAAAAATCATTATCATTTTATCATTTACATATTAGGAAACAACCTCTAATGAAATATTGATGGTTGATCTGTCAGTATGTACATTGCTTCCATCTCTAAATTTGTATTCCATGCAAACTACAAAGGATATTTTTCATCAAGCAACTTCAAAAACTGGGAGATTTGGGGGAAACTTACAGTAACATTTATTTTCAGCAGCCACCTACATGCCATTGTCCAATGCAAAGAAAAGGAGAAGTAGTGTGAGGACAACATCCTTTTTTTTTTGGTAAAAGAACAAAAATGTTTTTCCCATAAATCTTCCCTGACTCTTGAATAGGAATAATGGAAAATATTTGTGCAGACAAGGAATATTTTCTTAAGAAAGCATTCCTTAAATATGACTTCTTTATTCACATGGAGAAAAAAAAATAACCCTGGTGAATGACACAAAACTTTCTTTAAAAGTTGATTGTAGTGCTTCCCTTATAGTCTACCCTTCTACCTCACTTTGGATCTCACAGGATTATTTTCCCTCCCGCGAGGAGGGAATTCAGTTACCAAGTTAGTGAATCACAACTTTCAGTCTGCATTCATGAGGAGATCCAAATGCCATAAAAGAGAGGTGAAAGTTTACTGGCTCAGTAATGGCATGAAGGACTTGGCTCCTGAGCTTTGGTGCTGATGGTAGCTCACCTTATACCCATGAGCAGAACAATTACTTCTTTTATCTTTAGCTCCCCTTTGTAAAATGAGACAGCACTAAAATTCATTATATGCCCATACAGGATTTGAGGGGAGATGCAAATAAATGCTGTATGCTCAGAATGAAAATTTATGATTAAACAAAAATTTTGTTTAAAAAAAAATAATTAAACAAAATCAATGTAACAGGCTTAGAATGTGTTTACAGAAAGTACTTTTGTACATGCCTAATTCACATTAAGCATATCCTTCAATGCTCAGTAAGGACTGGGCCTGTGTAGGAATGGGCTTTGGATCATACTTTTTGAGCAGAAAAGGGAAAAGTTGCTTCATATACAAACTGGATTTATAGATATCTACAGGAGCAGATTACTTCAGAATTGCATAGTCTGAGAGTTTTAGAAGCCAAGATCAATGTCTGTACTTCTAAGAGTAGTTATCTTAATTTACAGCAAGTATCCACAGGAGGACACATCCAACATGCAACATTCTTTAAAAAAGAAAGAAAGAAAAAGTGACATATCGCATTGCGCTTCCAAGATACCGCAGTTCAGCTGAGCACATCTTATTTGGCAAATGTAAGCCATCACTAGCCTTTACAAGAAATTAATGCCAGAGGATTACTTTTTTTTTTTGTGAGGTTGTACTGCTGGTTGGAACTGTGGTTCTGTGAAAACTTTCCTTCTTCTTTAAATTGATATATGAGCTTGCTGCAAAGTCAGTTCTCCCACTTGGCTGAGCAGACACTATGATTCACATGGCCAGCCACTCTAAATGAACTCTGATCCAGCAATGCTACTGGTGGATCTGATAGCATATATTTGTCTCTCATCCATGTGGTTTGTGCTATAATATAAATGAATGAAAAAGTAGATCTATTCTTCAGAAAAAAAAAAAAATTAAGCTGGAGCTGGCTCTGAGCGGCATTTTAAGAAGTAGAAGTCCTCTCTGACTTTTCTCTTTAGGATGAGAAGTGATTTCAAATAAAAAACCCAAGCCTTTAGATCTTAAAAAAAAAAAAAAAGAGAGAGAGAAAAAGCATCTAAGATAATGACATTAAGAGAGAAGCTAGACTCTGTTTTCTTCCAGTCTCATAAATTTCATGTGTAACTGCAAAAGCACTGTGAACAGCTCTTGTCATTTCATCTTAAACAGTCAAGTTCCGAGAACAAACAGAAGCTTAGAACAAACAAAATTATAGGGGTGTCAATCATGTACCTTATCAACATTCAGAGAATTGCCTGTCTCGATGACAGCTTCTTCGCAAACTTACTCTGAAAACAGTATAATTTATTCAAATCTGCAGCCACCAAAAAGTACTGTCAAAATTCCTGACCTCAGTAAAAAAAATTTGAAACTGAAGTAATTTTATATCTCCAGTGCAAATATTGTAGATTTACATCAGTGTGTCTGACTTGATATGTATTACGCAAGTAATGAACAGACAATTAAAGATTCAAATATAAAAATTTAAATGTGTATTTTTTTCCAAATCACTGTAAAGTCCAAAAATATTTTTGCAGTCTAAATCACATGAACATTTAACATTCTTGGACTTTTTTTTGTTTAAATATTTTTTAAAATCCTAAATAGATAGTGAACATACATAATTTTGGTTTTGCTAATTTCTGTATGAGAATTAAAGCAACCTTATAATGCTGATACCTTATATCACTGAAATTAAAGTCATATATCTCTTAGTGCTCTGGGGCATTTATGTGCTAGTGTTGTTTGTACACCGAACAGCTAGAATTGTCTCTTTACTGTGCTCGAAAGTGTGAAATTGAAGCATTTGTTAGTACTGTGGTGTGGAAATAAGTGGCTAACAGAAGACTGTGTAGAGAGGTTAAGACCTTGCTGAACACCCACTTCTGTTCTAGGAAAGCCAGTGGGTAAGAAAGAGGGATCACATGCAAAAGCGAAGAACTCCATGAACTGCGTAGTTAAATTTTACGGTGCTGAGCCCCAACCACCTATAAACTCCTGTCTACTTCTCATTAGTCAGGGAAGCCTGGAGCGTGAGTTGTAAGCTGACATCTCAATCCATGCTAAATTTCCACAAATCATGAGCTGTTATCAAAGCCAGCAGGAACCCAATATTAAGCCAAAAGCCGGCTTCAGATTAGCATCTTTCTTTGGAAAGATTAAAATTTATTTTATGCTTCAAAATCTTGTTTAAGCTGCAAAAGGGAATGAAGCTGAGAATTATGAACCTGTTCTGCCACTCACTAAATCATTCCTAATAGGATTTCACCACCTGTGCAACAGAGAAAAGGAAAGGGAGGGCAGAGGTTGGAATCTGAGTATCTGTCAAACTGCAGTAGTGACACACATTATCTCTGCTTTCCAGCTTGGTGTTCTGTCAACAGTAACCCCAGCAGAAGAATTCTGGTCAAAAAGATGAATTCTCATACAGGGAAACAGAAAGATGCAACAGAGCACTGGCTACTTTTACTCTTTTCGGACTGCATGATTTGAGAATCAGAGAGCATTCAGGCTCTCAAGCTCAACTTTCAGAGTACAGCTGGAAATTAAAGCAAGAATGAGACATGTAGAAAGGTTAAATGATGGGGGGCGGGGGGAGGGGGGAATCCCATGTTTTCTAAATTAGACATTCTCCTTGGATTCACAGTTATTTCCCTTCATTTTGAAATATTCAGCCTTTGGACTGAAGTCTTTGTCTATCGTGGTGCTAGATTCTCTAGGGACTATCTGAAAGGAAGAAGTTTATCAGTTCAGATGTTTGATATATTTAACCACAGGAGGGTTTTTACTGTATTTAGTGAGTTAAGATCATAAGCAACAAGCAAAAGTTTTCACTCTTACTAGTTTGCTTCCAGGCACCCATTTCAGACCATTCTCAAATCCTTACTGGTATGAGTAAGAATTGCAGCTCAAAGTTTCCCAAGCTAGCACCAATCTCTAGCTGTCCTTTCCAGCAGAGTAAAAATAGAAAATACAAATTAATTTGTTTAAAAAAACCCTGCCATACTCCTATGTAGCTAATATGTAGCTCAATAATATTAATTACATAATAATGTGTAGCTCTTCAGATCTTATGCTTAGAATTAAGAGAACATACAAGAGTTCAGGCTGAAGGATATCTAATTACCAAGGAAAAGGAAACTTAAATCTTTGTTACATTGGTATAGACTAACATGTTAAATTAAAATTCACTGATTTCTAACAGCTGAGGATTGGGCTCCATTGGAATCTCAAGGCCTTTAGAAGAAAAAATTAAAGAACTAAAATGGTGATACCCCCTTCTACAAAGTTCAGTGGCAAAAAGGGCTTTAGCATTGTAATGTTGTATCACACTGTAACCATTAAAAACATCTGAACATATCCATTTCAACAAGGGGAAAAGTTTAACTAGACTACAAATCTGACAATATATTAGTCATTACAACCACAGCATCAACTTGGGGCATCTTGTGCATTTTCAAACACTGACTCTCTTTACCCTTTGCCTTCAGTACAACATAGAAATAAGCCTTGTTAGCTCCTGAACTGCTTTTTAGATATAATCAATACTAGCTAATTTTTAGAATCAAGATATTCACAAATATTTTTAAACAATACATTATATGTATTAGAGACACAACCTGTATCATTAAATTGTGTTCTATTTTAAGGATAAATAAAGCACAAAATCTTTATAGAAATAAATATCTTTAGTTTTCTTATGGAATTAAATATATGTTAACATTTTCAAAGAGGCTGAAGTTTGGCATCTGTAATATTTTTTAGGTATAAATATTAATTATTTTTTCTTGAGATGAAATATTTGAAAAGTGCAGAAAAAAATTTCACTAAGTTGAACTGAAATATTTTGTGAACTCTCCTCAAAGAGACTGGTAAGTGCAAGCTTACAATATGAAAGTGGGAAAAAAAAGTATTTCCAGAGTTTACGGCTATGTCAGATCAACTCCAGTTGCTCAGCAGGCAGGTCAGTTCCTGATTGCTGTCAAATAACTATCATAGTTTAGCACCGCTCGGGACCAAGCTGCGCGGTCTCTCTCTTACTCCCTCCACCATCCGAGAGAATAGAGAGAGATAATATGAGAAAAAAGGCTCGAGGTTTGAGATAAGGACAGGGAGAAATCCTTAAAGTTACCGTTACAGGCAACACAGACTCCACTTGGGGAAAACTATTTACTTATTATTAAAACCAAAGCAGGATAATGAGAAAGAGAACAAGATAACTTCCCCCAACTCCTCCCTCTTGCTGGGCTTAACATTATCACTACCACCTTCCCCCTCCCGAGTGGCACAGAGGGGGTTCCTCCCACAGGCCACAGTCCTTTGTGAAACTGCTCCAGCATGGGTCATCTCTGACACGGGGTGCAGTCCCTCCAGAAGAGCTGCCCCAGAGGGCCCCCCACAGGCCACAGCCTCCTTCAGGCATCCACCTGCCCCAGCATGAGGTCCTCCACAGGCTGCAGGTGGATCTCTGCTCCTCTGTGGACCTCCATGGGCTGCAGGGGGACAGCCTGCTCCACCATGGTCATCACCACAGGCTGCAGGGGAATCTCTGGCAGGAGCAGCATTACTCCTCCCCCTCCTTCTTCACTGACCTTGACATCTGCAGCCGTTCCTCTCACAAGAAAAATTCTTCACAATCAGCTCAGGCAGACTCCTCTCAGGTTCTCTTCACATCTCCTCCCTTCTTGCAGCCAGGCTGGGCCGAGTCAGGCCCAGTTGGCCACCTGGCAGGAGGCCAGAGGGTGAGGCCTGCAAGGCCCACAAGGCTCGCGCCTCCCCCTCTCTGCCCCTGCTCAGCTGCTTCACATCATCTCTTCTCTTTTTTTTTCTGTTTTCCCCTTCTTAAATACGTTATCACAGAGGCGTTATCAGGGTATGTTCCATCACAATTGGCTTGGCCCTGGCCCACATCTGGTCCGCCCTAGACCCAGCCAAGTGCACCAGACAAAGGGGAAGCTTCTAGCAGCTTCTTGCAGAAGCTGCCACTGAAACCCCCCCCCCCCCCAAAATAAAACCAAGACACCTGCAGAAGTGAAAACAGTAGAGACAGATCTTCACTGACACTTAGCCTAGAATGTTACCATTTAATTACTTTTGGGGCACAGTTCTGCATGCCATTAGTCTAAAAGTGTTACAGTTAGTAACTTAAAATCCAAAGCAGCTGATCCATTCTTATATAACAGACTTGTCAGCTGAGATATTGTAATTTTATGACAAAATGCTCTTCTTGGGTTGCCCAGAGCATCTCCTTCAGTTTAATCACTTTCAAACCTCCATCAGTTCTGCAATGACTACTAGAAACTGATTTTAATATGTGGTAGTTGGGAAGCTCTAATCTTGTCGGGGAACCTTGTCTGTTGGGAACAGCTGAGATTTTATATATAAGATGAATTTTGAGGTATAGCTGGAAACAGTAGGAATTTATGACTCATTAATATAATAAATACACTCAAATAAAAAAAAAATCTAGTTTTCACTGCTAGTCAAGTTGAGCACAATAAAAATCTAAAACTTCTTGGTGAAATAAGAAACAACTAGGAGGGAGAACAAAAACTGTGTATAGTCAAACATATGACAGTCCATACATTGAACTGTATTCAGTAGGAAACTGAAATGGTATCACATGGATTTCATGAAAATATCAGCTGTTAGACGTGGGTTCAATAATCAAGATCAGAAAGAAAGAAAAAATGGTGTAAGTATATAAAAAAGTTTTGATTTTAAGGTCTAACCTTTCCTTTAGATCAGTATCTCCCCTTCCAACACTGTTTAAATTGTTGCTAATTTTTGCTATACTAATTAGTTTGGCAAATTTGCTGGGGAAAAAAAATATTTTATATTATTTTCACTTGTGCAAGTACTTGCTGTAGTTAATTTGCTTCATAGCACCCTGTGCGGTGCTTTGTTTCGGATCTGTGACTAAAACACTGTACAACACACCAATGGTTTTGGATATTGCTAAGCAGAGCCTGCACAGCATCAAGATCTCCTCTTTTTCCCACTCTGCACCCCCACCAAGTAGACTATGGATGGGCAAGATGCTGGGAGAGGACGCAGGCAGGACAGCTGACTCAAAGTGACCAAAGGGATGTCCCATACTGTTGTGCTCAGCAATAAAAGCTTAAGGAGAGGAATATGAAGGGGAGATGTTTGCAGTTAGGGCATTTGTGTTACATGTGCTGATGTCCAGCTTCCCAGGAGGAGGCTGGACATCTGCCTGCCAATGGGATGTAGTGAATAAATTCCTCTTTTTGCTTTGCTTGCATATGCAGCTTTTGCTCCACCCATTAAACTGTTACCTCAATTTCTGATTCTTCTCACCATCTTTCTAATTTCTCCTTGTCTCGTGGGAAAGGAAAGCAAGCAAGCGGCTGTGCGAGTGCCTGGCTGCTAGCTGGAGTCAGCCCACCACGGAGGATTACCACAGAATCTGCTTTAAAGCATAAGCATCCTCTGGCAAAACCAAAACTGCCAAAAAGAATGGGGGCAAAAACATAACCAGCCTTAGCAATGATAGAAATAATGAGGCTTTTCCTGAAAGTACTTAAGTACCTGTGCAGAGCTTGTTGCAACCTAGAAAACTTTAGGTAGTTTCCTAGTCTCTATTCCCCCTGCGAACTTATCTATTTGTCTCTCTCTTGCTGTTTAACCATAGATACTAAATCAACAGCACTGATCATATAATAAGTTACAAATAAAACTTACCACACTGCTGAAGGCTTACACAAGTGACTAAATAGCTAAAGGATTATGTGTAAGCAAACTAAGTATTGGCCTGCAGGAAAGTAGAACTCCTCATGGTTAACTCTTACATAATACTTTCATTACATGGCTTTAACACAAAAAGTAGACTTGCTATGAAGGAAATGGATGATGGCATGAAGTTGGTAGACATCAATATAGAGAAGGAACAGAATATTATCCAGGAAAAATTAGGTGGCTTTGAGGTTTATAATTGAAATGGAATGAAGTTTAATAGAACAAGGGCAACGGGCTATTAACATGGATCCATGAAATAGAATCGGAGTACATCAGCTAAAAAAAAGATAAAAAGGCCTGGCTGTATTTATTGATCACAGGTTGACTATAAATCACCAGCATGTTGCAGCAAATGAAAGGCAAATGAAATTTTAAGATGCATCAGGAGAAGTGTTTTGATAGAAGCAGACAGTTATTAAAATCTTTTTACAAAACCCCTTGCATGGGAAAGACCTCATCTGAAACATGTCAGCTGATTCCAACTATTTATATCAAAAAAAAAAAAAAGTCAACTTACACCAGAAAAAATGTGGAGACAAGCTCCAAGGATGACCAGAGAAGCAAATTGCCAATGTCATGAAACAAGAGATAGGAAGATAGCTTACTTAGCCCAACAAAACAAATTTCGAAATGTAGCATGGTTATTATTTAGAAGTACATGGTTAGATAGTCCCAAAGAAGTGAAAGAAAATAGGAGACAAATACTAACATCAGTACAGAAGCTTGTAAAGTGGTCATGAGTAAACTGAGGCTGCAAACCTGAAGACAGTTGCTAAAGAATAGTGATGTAAACAGAACAACCTGTTTCCTAATGCAAATTGCCAAATATCTCTAGATTTTTCTTGTGTACTTTTCTGTGACAGCAGAGGACTGTTTGACTGTCCCTTACTTTTTCTACATCTCTCCTTCTAAGTAGTGCTTAGCTTCCAGTTTGTCTACTACGCCATGTCATGTCTTGGAATGTTATTATTCCTAATCTGCATTTACAGAATTATATAGGAACACAGGATTTGTGCATGTCCCTAATCTTTTCAGGGAAAATAACCAATTCATTTTCTTATCTGCATTTCACCATCAAAAATTGTTATAGCTGTTTCAAAAATGCAGCATAAAAGAAAGGGTGATTTTAAAAATAATATATAATTGTGTATAGCTACCAAGTAAACTCAGCAGTGTGCTTTTTTGAAGCGAGAGGGCAGAGTAAGGGAAATCAGAAGGGCAAATAATTTACCACAAACCATTATTAACTGAAAATAACTGTAAAGTATCAGGAGCCATTTTTCAAAGAAAGACATAACAAACACATCATTCCATCCCTGCAGAAGTACAGAGATCATTATCTAGTTACAGTTGCATTATAGGAAAGTTGCACATTAGTTTTCTAAAAAAAAATAATTCAGTAGAGCAAATTCCTCAACTTGACTTTGTTCATGTCAATCTGATTAAACATTCATATCTCAGACAAAATATAGTCTGCATTTGACAGAGCTGATGCAAAAGATGAGAGGCTGAAGCATGTAATTAAGGTTAGCACTATGTATTTCCAGCTCCTATTATCAGTTTAGGAGACAGTTGTTAGCATTAAGCAAATTTTTATTTAAAGGTGTCAGAAGGGAAAAGCTAGAAAAAAGCCAATGTACAGTTCATATTGCACTCAGTACAAACTAGATGATGTTATTACACCTGAATATTTGCAAAAGTACAGCCCTTCCCTCTACATATCCGCCCACTACCACCACCAACCCCACAAACCAGTCCATGACGGTAGTAAAGAAGTAATTGACCTGGTGGAACACAGAAATTGTGGGTTCACATTAACTAGGAAAAATATGGTGCATTTGATCTAGACCACTCTCATAATTTTCCTCAAGGAACTTCAGTGTAGTCTACCAAAACTATTAAATTTATAATCACTAGATACACTATAGCTGATACAGTAAAATCTTGTAGTGGGAAACAAATTCATTGAGCAGTAATTTAAGCAGTTTGCTACAAAGTATGCATTACATGTATTCTCAGTCCTCATTAATTCCAATTCAATGGACTGGTGGTAAAAGTGACATAAAAATAATAAAGCACATAAAACATGGAGTCAAACTCTGATCCTTAGTGCTGCTAAATTGCAAAGCAACATCATAATAATGTCTTGAAATTTAACACAGAAATGCCTACATTTTTTACTGCCTCTAAGAGGCACCAGAGCTTTACAGTTATACACAAATTAAAATTTAAAACCAAGATAAATTACAGTCCTGCTGGATACCACCAATCCATGAAAATGTCAAATGTTTCAAGAAGGTATCACCACAAGAGAAACAAAGGCTGCAAATCCCTTTTCCAACCTTCAAAAGAGCAACATGTAATCTGTCCTTTTCCTTACTAGAGTCTCACATAACCATTGGTTTATGGCATGGCCTAAAGAGATGCAAAAAGAATCTCTGCATACTACCTGATGACTAGACCAAAGCTGTCATGGTGTTCAAGGATTTGAGGTAGGCAAGGCTGATCATGGAGAATAAACTGGCTCCCAGTGGTCTCTGAGCAACATGCAATCTTGTATCACCAATATAGCCCTTGAAGTTGAAATAAAACATGGCAATGTTTCCTTATTTTTATATTAGAAAGTAAATGCAGTTCTCAGGATGAGGGGTAATAGGTTTAAAATAGTAGGAAGTGGATTCAGACTTGATATAAGGAAAAAATTTTTTACAATGAGCATGGTAGCACTGGAACAGGTTGCTTGGGTGGTTGATGCCCCATCCCTGGAAACATTCAAGGCCAGGTTGGACAGGTATCTGAGCAACCTGATCTAGTTGGAGATGTCCCTTCTCCTTGCAGGGGGGTTGGACCAGACGACCTCTAAAGGTCCCTTCCAACCCTACCTATTCTATGATTTTGTGAGTGCTTATTCTTGAGAAATTTCCATTTTTAATAGTGACAGCTGTAAAAGTACCTTTAGGTCAGAGCTTGGTATGACACTAGAGAAAATTCGCACAAATTATTTGATTCAGTTTGTGCCTCATGATAAATTCACACTGAAAATCTTGCAGACAAAGAACAACTTTTCCCTGACAAATTAAACTGAAGAATCAAATTAAGCAACAGAACTGCACTAAGCTTCTGTCAGCTGTTTGTTAGTTGTGTGCTACAAACTGGGTATGTAAATGTATGTCAACTTGTTTCTATAACTTTGAGCTTGTGAAGTAAAACAAGAGAAACAGATAGTGCATCTACATTATAATTTGACTTTTGATCAGGAGTGTGCTTTTGCAGTCAATCTACTTATTTTCCTCCCTGCCTATGATGTGGCTTACACTGTGAAAGCCTCTCAGGGAGAGTGAATGGGATCCTTTTTAAAAGAACCAGTGCTGGAAGGTGCGCTGCCTGAATACACCTAGTGCACCCCATTCTGTAACTGGAACTGGTCTGTGAGATTAGGCCACAGATAATCCAAAGCACAACTCCCAGAATATATACAAATATTGTGTCCTGAGAGCCTACTGATTTGCTTGACAAATTCACTCCTGTTGGACAGTGCTTGTAAAGTAAACATAGACAAAGATAAATAAAGCCAAGTAAGACCAAGGAGAAATAAGACCTTAGGTTATGAAATGTCACACAGAGAAGAGAAGTGATGCAGAATTGGAAACACTTGTTACAGAGAATTTCTGAAGAACTCAGTGAATCTGTGTTTATCTCGAACAACTCTCCTAGAAGCAGAGGGAATACAATTATAACACACAAAAAAACACTCAGAACTTTGTCATTTGCAAAAACAATTATTTGGTCCAGATTCCAGGGGTACAAACCAGAGTACAATTTACTTCACTATAGAAGTCAGCAGTACAGTATGGTTGAATAAATCTACATTTTTGGTTGATGTTCTTGAAAGCAAGTGCAAAAATACAAATATCTGCAAAGCTTGAATTGTATTTTCATTGTACAGGTAACTATTCCAAAACCACCCTCTGGCTCGAGAAAAACAACTACAAATATTTTCTCTTGATAAAAAAAAAAAAGGTGAAAACTTTGTGTTATAACTTGACAGCCCAGCTTTCATTTTTCAAAACAGTATACTTTTTGAACAGAATACTTTTTGACTATTCAGTACTTCAGTATGAAATAAGCACAATTGAATATGAACAACATGCTATAATTGTAGTTGAGAAATAACATTAAACTGGAATGTATAATCACATTTGCTAAACAAAGAAAATGAGATAGTTTAGCTGTTTTTTCCAGTGCTGGAGGGGGAAAGGAAAAAAAAATCAAAACCAAACCAACAAAAAGACCACACCCAACCTTTAGAAATTGAAATTAATTTAAAATCTGTGTAGATCTGTATAGAACAGGGAGAATCTGAAATATTTATCATCCTCTATTTCCTCCATTAAATCATCACTTTACAAGCAACTAATCTTCCAAATGAGTTTCAGGCTTAACTTTGTGCTTAAAAGGTGAATTTATTATGCAGAACTCCACTTGTAGTGATGAAAGACAAACACCTGCAGCTCAGACAGAGAAGAAACAATGTCTTGCCAAAAAGAGACAGATATGATAAAAGATGAGATACATTTAAGAAAACCTGTGACTCTCCTCTCTTATCTACATTTATACTTGGAAATCAAAGCTCAAATTTTTGATTGTTCCCTCAAATTCTTGCCATATTCAACTTGAAGTCATTCAGAGAAAATAGACGGCCAAAACTAATTTCTTTTTACCTGTGTTTGCAGTATGTCCCTTAGTCATCACAGTCTGGAAGGGCAATGCAAAAGCAGCAAAATTCAACCTTTTTTGAAGAAACCATGAGAAGTAGAGATTCTATTTCATATACAACTTCAATAACCATTTAAGGTACGAAAGAATTGTATTGGAGTACAAAGAATCTGAAATTCAATAAGAAAAAGCACTCTCTGAGGTCACTAGATGCTTTATGCATCTATTGTTCTTACTGCCTTGTAATCCTGAGTATCAGAATGTTGACAGAAAAAGAAAAAAAAATCAGTACAGTTTGCGAACACACTTCTTTGAGTCTATTATACAAAGATGACAGTTGGAGTGACTAATATGGAGCCTTTTTTTTACAATTCCTTTTTAGAGTACACCTGAGGTTTGTTTGTCTGTCACTCAAGCAGTAACTAATTTGTAGTTATTGACTGTTGCACAGTTGCAAAAGAGATCATCTTCTTTAAGTTCATTTTTCTTCCCATCATTCTTTGTTCACATTTTCTGCCATCTACTTGAGTTGCATTGTCCTATATTATGCAATTGAACTGAATTTCAATATGAAAACATGCCAAATTACTCAGCTAAAACTGTCCTTGCACTTTTTTTTTCTGCTAAAATTATGAAAATGGAGGGAAACACAAACACATAAGGCTATTAATCTATTCAAATCAAAACTCTTAGTATGCAAACACATCCTTAGGCAAAGAACAGCATAAACAATTCAAAGACAGGGATCCTCCAAAGAGGAAATAAAAAAAGGATTCTGGAGAATTAAAAAATTGAGACAGAGTTGTTTACTCGATTCAAAACAGTTCAGTCATTTTGCATTCTGCTCAGTGTTCTGAAGCTGATATTAAGCATACATTGTAAACGGAATTGAAGACATTTTTATAGTAGCTTTCTAAAGAAACAGATGTAAATCTGACAAAAATCAAGGGATGGAAGAATAAGCCTGGAGAGGGGGTAGAATAACCTGCTAAGGAAAGTTACAGAAAACATCCAGTCTATCAAACTATCAGCAGGGAGACTGTCAGCATCCTGAAAAATGAAAAGAAAAAAATTCAATGCTTAAGAATTCTGAATAGCTTTTCAATGCTGCTATAGTATTCTTAGGCTTAAATATAATGGGAAAGGATAAATCACCTCGTGTTTCATGCTGTTGCCCATATGTGGACTAGGAAAGCATGACCCAGGGCCAAGACTTGCAGAATTTGTCATCCCTGCGTATTGCAGGGTTTTCAAGTGCTCTTCAGGACCTTTTGTTCAATTCACACTAAGATTAATTAATGCTACTACAGGAATAGACTGTTGTTTGCAGGTACTTCTGATATTTCTGAGAACAAATAAGGCCAAATTAAGGTAATAGATTATGGTGTCTAAATCCCTGATCTCCTGGAGCTTTTTGCTTACTTAACAATTTTCTTCTTTTAGTCCTTTAAATAACAGAGATTCAGATATATATAATACAACCTCAGCTTTCTGTGTCTAGATAGTCTGCAAAAAGATTTTGATATATCACATCCTCCAACTATTTCCTACCCCAATGACCAAAGCAATGAATCTCTGGTACTCTGCAGCACTCGTCAGGCTTCCAGTACAAGCTCATGAGCAGTCAATCAATTATGCACATATGCAGCAGCCATTTGACAAAAGCAGTTACTTGACAGTTATTGGAATGTAGTCATTTGGTCAGCTGACTCCAATGTGCTGGGAGACAACTGGAACTACTGTTCCGAATGGGAAATACTGGAAAGATGGCTGAACTGTTCTTTTCTCCCCAGACACTATTTCTGCATGGTAAAGAGGACATGGTTAGTAATGTTAAGAAGAGCGCAACAGATTTCACTACCAGATACATTCAAGTATGTAGAAAACTCAGCTCTAGGCTGTATACTAAAAGTCCTCTTCCTTTTTCTCGTGGCAGTTCAGAGGAAGCAGAGAGTCATCAGGTAACTTCTCTCCAGCAGGTTCATCCTGTAAGGGTAGGAACCATGAGGGACTGATTCTCTGCAAAGATGTACTTGGGAGTCTACATTTCCTCAGTCAATGATCCTAAATTTGGCATATGGCTACACACAGTTAAAACCATCACCACCTCCAAAGGCAACAAAAATACCAGTATCATTCTGGATGCCTAGGAAAATGCTAATAACATGCTTCTATGGCATAATCTAGGGCTGACTCTGAAAACACAACTCATGGAAGGACTTTCCAAAGAGTATTAATATTTTAAGATAATGCACAAATTTGAATCACCAGAAAGCCACAAAAACAGGACCTATGTAATAGCAGTATAAGGGACAAATTCACCTTAGAAGGCAGATGGGGTACTGAGCAGACATCACCTTCTTCTCTTACTGTGCGAGGGGACACCTCTGCAATCCCACAGTCAGCACGGAATATCATTACAAGACTACTATCTCTAAAATAAAGAAAAGGACGAATTTGTGAATCAATATTTTGCTTATGAAAAATGCAAGGTCCTGGACTTATTACTCTTGATGTAAAATTATAACAATATAATTGAATAAAGTACAGGTTTTTTGGATTAAAACCAGCCTAAGAGTATAATTTGCCAATTGTCTTGATCAGTGGATTGCAAACCATGTCTAATTACCAACCAAACTGCAGTTAGCAACTTCCTGAATTTTCAGAAACTTTCTATGAAGAATCTGGTTATGTAGTACTGTTTCAAAACTGCAACAATGTTATCTATGGATCAGTCTATGATTTACTCTTTCAAAAACTGCAGTTTTACTATTCCCCTTTATATAAAACTAATAATAAGTTTGTTGGCAATCAGTTCGTGTTGTTGAACTATGAACATCAGAACAAAACACAGGCTGAAATTGCTACATTCCCAGAATAGTATGGCAGGTAAACTAGACCATCTCACTTTCTGCCTCAAAATTCAATACACTATTAAGCAAGCAGGTAACAGAAATACATTTTTATAACCTATTTCAATTTTTCCAATGAAAGTTATTATCCTAGAAGCTCACTGTTCCACCAACAGTGATAATACAGCTTGCCTTGTAGATAAAGCGGAAGAGATGCAAGTTAACAAATATTTTCTGAAGAAGAAAATCTGAACAGGTAACAACTAAATACCATTCCAAACCAGCAGACAATGTTTTCTTTCACTTTTTAGTTGCTTTCATCATCAGTTCCTGTAATCTGTATGATACACATACATGACTTTTTAGTAAAAATTATATAGTAACACAACTCTCAATATTAGATAGTAACAATAATACTAACATTAAAATAATTAAATAATTTTATTCCTACAGTCTGGATAAATGGCAGAATTTGAAGCCAGAGGGTAGAAAATAGAGAACTGTGTATTTTAGATAGTTACAGAAAAAGGCAAGGAAGGAAAGTAAGAAATTCTGTTTGGCCACAACTCAATTTAAGATTATGTCAGGCATCAACGAACAAAGTGAGATGTAGAGTTTGAAAGACATTACACTAAACGGAGAGAAAGAAACTGAAGAGAAAACAAGTAAAGAAATACATGGTGAGTTTAGTATAGTGAATTTGAGATAGTTTTCCCCTCAAAGAAAGCATGTGCAAAAAAGGAAGACAATTAGAACTTATAAGATGGAACATATAGCAACCTTCACTGTTCTTTATTGAAAGCATTATTATCTGGCTAGAGAGATGGTAGACTTCAATTATATAATTAGTGTTATTCTGTTTTAGAATCTTTTAGATGCACCTCTAACATATACCTGACAAACATGTTGACCTGTGAGGCATACAAGAGAGACACTACGCATCCCATGTAAATCACATAGAGAGGAATTCAAATTCAAATGCTCATTTCAGTATTTATTTGCATCCCCTTTGAATCTCAATCAAGTATATTGGGTTTGTTTTCATTATAAATAAAAGGGGAACTTTTTTGTTTAAAAAAAAAAATCAAGTTGGAGACAGCTAATTTCTAAGAATAATATTCCAGACAAAATTTAAAACAAATATCACTGATAGATAATCACAACAATCTGATGAGTGTCCACTACGAGAATTTTTACCGCTGTTCCAATCACACTAAATTTAACACACCTAGTTGCCAAATGCAATTAATTAGATACAAGATCAATGTCATCCATTCTGCTTTTGGCAGGAGTATTGCTGAAGTCACCTGTCACTTAAGCACATTCCTGAGGACAATAATGAGTAACATTAGGAATTCTGAAAAGACACCACAATCACACATGAAGATTTTGTTCAGAGAACAACCACAACCTGAGTGCCACATGAGAACACGCTGAGCATGACTTTTCAGTGGAGGAATAAAGCAACAAGCTTTTCCATTTCTAAGCTTACATTCCAACTAGTAATGCACTTACTCATATTTCATTCATCACAGATGAGTGAAAAGTTAGAGGAAAAGATCATAGATGATGGAAATTTTTAGATCACTTTGATAAGGCCACAATTTACTCCATCTAAAACTTGCTTTTACAGCGGCATTTTGAATACAGGTTTAGATTTACAAGGCAAAACAACACTAAAATAAAATTATTTTAAAGCTATACAGTCAAACTCATAAGAAGTCCAAACCCATCACTGTTAGGATACTCTACTCAACCATGAATTTACATCACTTGTGTGCACACACTATGCAGTTTCTAAATGACTGCCTTTTCCCTCTCTCCCAGAAACTCTGTGCCACTAAGTACATGCAATAAATGAAAAGTTATTAGTGATCAGCTGATCAATATTTGCTGCAAACTGTTAAAACGTGTTATGAACCTGTTAAATCTGTTCATTTGTCTTGAACTTTCAATGGCACTTTTCAGAACAGAGGACTGCTTCACAAAACTTAATCAATCTTTAAAATGGCCAGCAAAATGAAAGATTATATCACTGCATTTTACAGATAGCTGGCTGAGGCACAGACAGACAAAGGAAAAAAATCCTATTAATTTTCACACCCAACTTGATAATTCTAGGAAATGATTTTCCAGAAGGTGATTGCTATATGGTACTTCATCCACTCAAACTAGCATTCCCATTGGCTACAGTTACAACTGCTCAGTATTTCTGCAAGATATTTCTACAGAAATTTCAAGCTGTTACTCTGAAAAATTAGAAGTACCATATGTAACCATATGTAACAAGTATGGCTTGAATAACTACTTTGTGTTACAAAGGAGCATGAATGCGAGAAGAAAATCCTTATGGCAATAACTAGATTCAGTACTAATCCAACATCCCATCAACTATATAATGACTTTCAAAAAATACAGAAGTCCTGTGACAACTGCACCGTCTTACTCTATCACAGAATGATACTAGCTCCACTTTGTGGAAGAGTTAATTTGAATTGTTCAGAACAACAATAGGGGGGGAAAAACAACAAAAACCAAGCCAAAAAAAAAACCCCAAGAAGATCCACATGTTTCAAGTTTGCAGGATTTTCTATCCAATTCAAGTTTGCAGGAATTTGTGCCCAAATGATAGCCTGGTCTCAAAAGCAACTTTGCAAGTAGCCATCAAATACCAGGTGCACTACTATGATGCAGCTAGCCAGGTAAGCTGTTTCATGTCTCAGGAATAGTCACATTACAAATGCAGCACATTCATTGACTCGATAACTTGCCAAAGATAAGTTTGAGGAAGCCAGAAAGAAGAAAGTACAATGAGCCTAAAGGCCTTCCAAGCTTCCAAAATTTCACTGAAATACACATGGTGACAGGTAATATTTCTATCTTGACAAATAAAAATCTGGCAAAAAAGATATAGATATTTCCACTATACAATCTTCCATTCTGAAAGGAGTTGTATCTACTGAAAATATAGCAAAGGGATAACAAAATTAAAGACTGCCTGTGATGAAGATGTCCTGACAGCAGAGGAACAGCAAGTTTCTGAAGTTTCATGGTCCATTCAGAGCTCAGAAAGAAATTGAACTTTAGTGGATACAACTCTTCTGAGCATTCACCACAATTCTGCCCTCCCTTTCCGTCACCTAATTTATCTGAATCCACCATCCAGACTCCCTCAAGAAGCAGTCTGCACATCCTCAGCTACCTTCTTTCTCACTCAGCTGTCAAAAAACTGCCCCTTAACTTTAGTTCTGGCTAGTTTTTCACTAGCTTTAGTCCCAAACTACCTGTTCTTTACCAATTCTTCTTTACTTAAATAGTCTAGCTCTCTAAATCATCTTCTCTAGCAAGCTTCAGTTTTCCTCCTATATCTGCTCCATCCTTCTAGTCGCGAATGACTTATTTTCCCCCTCTAAATTCAGTTTTCTGTCCCTTTTATATTTAAGCAACTAGCTTGCAGCTCTATGCACACACCCATGCAGGGTCTGAGCAGTACTGAAAGCACCAAAAAGTTCTAGTACACTCAAGGGGAATCAAATATTCACAGAAGGAGTTGCTATTACTCACCTTTATTAA
>WHYT01017667.1:159364-171062 GCA_009806455.1 Tetrax tetrax
ACCGTCTTACTCTATCACAGAATGATACTAGCTCCACTTTGTGGAAGAGTTAATTTGAATTGTTCAGAACAACAATAGGGGGGGAAAAACAACAAAAACCAAGCCAAAAAAAAAACCCCAAGAAGATCCACATGTTTCAAGTTTGCAGGATTTTCTATCCAATTCAAGTTTGCAGGAATTTGTGCCCAAATGATAGCCTGGTCTCAAAAGCAACTTTGCAAGTAGCCATCAAATACCAGGTGCACTACTATGATGCAGCTAGCCAGGTAAGCTGTTTCATGTCTCAGGAATAGTCACATTACAAATGCAGCACATTCATTGACTCGATAACTTGCCAAAGATAAGTTTGAGGAAGCCAGAAAGAAGAAAGTACAATGAGCCTAAAGGCCTTCCAAGCTTCCAAAATTTCACTGAAATACACATGGTGACAGGTAATATTTCTATCTTGACAAATAAAAATCTGGCAAAAAAGATATAGATATTTCCACTATACAATCTTCCATTCTGAAAGGAGTTGTATCTACTGAAAATATAGCAAAGGGATAACAAAATTAAAGACTGCCTGTGATGAAGATGTCCTGACAGCAGAGGAACAGCAAGTTTCTGAAGTTTCATGGTCCATTCAGAGCTCAGAAAGAAATTGAACTTTAGTGGATACAACTCTTCTGAGCATTCACCACAATTCTGCCCTCCCTTTCCGTCACCTAATTTATCTGAATCCACCATCCAGACTCCCTCAAGAAGCAGTCTGCACATCCTCAGCTACCTTCTTTCTCACTCAGCTGTCAAAAAACTGCCCCTTAACTTTAGTTCTGGCTAGTTTTTCACTAGCTTTAGTCCCAAACTACCTGTTCTTTACCAATTCTTCTTTACTTAAATAGTCTAGCTCTCTAAATCATCTTCTCTAGCAAGCTTCAGTTTTCCTCCTATATCTGCTCCATCCTTCTAGTCGCGAATGACTTATTTTCCCCCTCTAAATTCAGTTTTCTGTCCCTTTTATATTTAAGCAACTAGCTTGCAGCTCTATGCACACACCCATGCAGGGTCTGAGCAGTACTGAAAGCACCAAAAAGTTCTAGTACACTCAAGGGGAATCAAATATTCACAGAAGGAGTTGCTATTACTCACCTTTATTAAGCTGTTCTCTTTCTTTTTCATATACCTTATTTTAGGATATTTTAGGCCAAAATAAATAACTTCCCCATTTGATTATCCCTGTGGGACACTATACTTAGCTTTCTGTTCTCTAAGAATGTAATTTATAATTTTTGTGCTTCAAAGGCATATGGATAAGACTAATGATAAATATTTAGGAAAAAAAAACTCTTTAAAAAAGATCATATAAGGGAACTTAGGTGACTTGATTATGACTTTATGTTTGTGGCAAATTTTTAGTGCTTACTTTACTCAAACCAGTTACACAAACTTAAGTTGTTACTTCTGTCTTCTCTAAATTTTAAAAGCCTCCTTGAATAACAGCTCCTAGCTAACAAAGTTAAAGAAATAAATAAGATGTACAATAGACATTTAGAATACTGACTCCTTTAAAATCTGTGGGAAAAAAATCTCTTTGAAAAAAGCATCTGACATTTCTGATTTATGTTAGTTCTTCCTATCTGTAATAACACCATTTGTAATGAGTCCGCATTAAAGGATTACTGGAGCACATAACTGGAGGATGAGTTAATTAGGTTGTTTTATTTTAATAAAATATGCTATTCAAAGAATCTCATATTTACCTGCTTAAGCACCATTAGATAAAAGAAAAAAAGACTGTCAAAAGAAAAGCCAACAATAATGAAAAAGATGAGAATGACAACATGTTCTAAAAGAAAACAATGGAAAATTTCTGAGCACTGATGACAGTTCTACCCAAGTGAGAACTGTATTTCCTTTAATGTCAAAGCATGGGACCAAAAACAGTCTGCAATTTTTGAGTCCACCCAGACCAGCATAAGAAGCAATGAAGAGTTAAGCCAAAGACTTTAACGTAGCTAGGAATCACAGGACTGCAGCCCCTGAACATCCCTAGCTGAGAAAGTTTTACTCAAAAGAAAATGCAGAAAGCCCAGTATTATAAAGGGATTAATTCAAAGGGGTTAAAGAGAGAGTGAAGTCTTAGTTGTCATGCAATCAAGTTAAATAGGATATATCATACTACAGTCTGCATACACACTGTGTGGAAGGTACACTGTGAGATACTTACTCAAAATTATTTACAAGCATCTTACCTCCAGAAACTATAAGGTACATTTCAGACATTACAGGAATGCCATTATTACTATACCGTCAGTGTGCACATTAAACTTAGTGTGTGTGTGTCAGGCTGGGAATGTTGCTATGCCATACTGTCTTCTCCAATCTTCTCACTCTACCCCATCAGCATTACTTAAGCACTCAGTAAGAGCCATAACGTTGCATTCTATATTCTTTATCAGCATATCACCTCTCTCATATAATAGCAACACTGGAAAAGGCAAGTGAACAACTAACCTCTTTTCAAAAAGTTGAGATTAAAAAAATCCTTAATTTAGTCCATTTCCTGCTCTTAGCTTCTGCACAGGGTAAAAATATGGCTATAAAAGGATTTGAAGAATAACCCAAATACTACGGGCTTTCACTTGGCAAAGTGTGTACATTTATAGAAAGGAAGGTGTGCTTTAGTTCAGCCTTATGCTATGACAGTACTCAGTGCCCCCATCAACCTTCCAGTGCACTTCTCTCACTAAAACGAAAGGCAAGCATGAGGAGACACTGCAGGCAATCTACAGCCCTTCGCACAGATTCACAATTTTCTACTCAGCACATTGATTGCATACTTTATTTCCCAAAGAAATCTGAAATAAGAATAGAAACAAAAGAGAGAGAAATGGCTATAGTATAGATTTTTTTCAGCAGTCTCAGGAGAGAATGAAAAAACCCCACAGAAACAAAGAAAACATTCTGCAGCTAGTTAAACAGGGGAATTCTTTTCTTTAAATTATCCTAATGATTTCCACACACAATTTATTGAGCAGGCAGCTCAAGTAGATGGATGGATATTTAAGAAAAGATGCATAGTGATCAATTGAAATGACACCCACATTTAACATTATCAAGAATTACCTGAAAAACCATTTACCACAGTCATCTTTTGCATCTGGCTGTCTAATGGTGCTTTTAATGAAAGAGACAAGCATAACTTAACTAATTACTTAGAGATATTGAAATCCGTCATGTCAGTGATTTTCTAGCACACATGTTCTTGGACCTTTGGCTTTTTTCCTTTAACGTGGAAAAAATTAGAATTAGGCAGCTTTTGAAGTTATGAAATATGAGGCTATATTGTGACAAATTATACCACTCAAAAATGAAAGTAATTCTAATTAAAAGTCCATCTCATTTGGAAAAGCAACTTTCCATCATGTAAAAATTGGAGATTCCAACGAGCACTGTTTTGCTTAGTTGTTAGGAGGTGTTAATCAACAAATTGATTAGTTTAAGCTATAAAATTAATGCTCCTGTTGATGATCCTGTTCCTGATCTCATTGGAACAAGAGGAAGGGAGTTCACATTTTTGTTTCTCTTCCCAAATATCCTCCTGATGTACTTCTAAAAATCTTCTATGGTTCCTTGTCTGCTTTTCAGTAGAGAAAAAAAAGCGAGTACTCTGTTGATTCAACTAATATATTTTGTCTGTTTTTATCTGGATCTTGCTCTTAGATGCCAGATCACATATGGTTATTGAATCACAGAACCAGAGAATACTTGAGGCTGGAAGGGGTCTCTGGAGGTACTCTACTTCAATGACCCTGCTCAAAGCAGGGTCAGATGGAACAGGTTAATTAGGCCTGCGTCTAATCAGGTTTTGAAGATCTCCAAGGATGGAGACTCCAAAACCTTCCTGGGCAACCTGTGCCAGTGTTTGATCATTCAAAGAGTTTTCCCTTGTGTTTAAACAGAATTTCCTACATTTCCTTTTATGCTTTCTTGGCCTTTCACTGGATACCACTGAGAAGAGTCTGGCTCTGTCTTCTTTGCACCCTCCCATCCATGCTGATATACACACTGTTTTCCACTGCAGATTCGGGGTGCACAGTCTCAGCTTCCTTAGCCTCTCCTCATCTGAAATACACTCCAGACCTTAATCATCTTAGTGGCCCTTCGCTGAACTTCCTCTAGTAGACTCATGTTGCACTGGGGAGCCCAGCACAGGACATGGACACATCATTCCAGATGCAGTATTGTCAATGCTGAGTAGAGAGGAAAGATCTCCTGCTTTGACCTGCTGGCAATGCTGTTTCTACTGCATCCATGGATAGCGTTGGCCTTTGCTGCAAGGGCACATTGCTGTTCAGCATGTTGTCCACCTGGACCACTAGGGTTTCCTGCAAAGCTGCTTTCCAGCTGTTGATCCCTCTGCAGGTAGGACTTGGTATTTCCCTTTGTGGAACATCATCAGGTTCCTGTCAGACTATTTCTGCAGCCTGTCAAGTACAATCATCTGGTATATCAGCCATGCCTCCCAGTCTTGCATTGCTGAAGATGCATTCTGTCCCACCATCTAAGTCATTAATGAAGCTGCTAAATAGAATCGAATCCAGTACCAACCCCTGGGGAATATAAATGCTTTTGCATGTATAACTACTCTAGATAATTTACCTGTAATTTTCAGATGCACAAAAAAAAAGAGTCACCCAAAAAGGTCTAGAAAATGTGCACAGAAATAATGCACTAAGAATACTAGTGGAGAGAAACAAGGAGACAGATTTTATCTAATTGTTTGGGGTTTTTTTTTTAAATCTAAAAGCCTGGTTTATCACCAGCATTAACACAAAGAAATATTGACTAAAATACTATTTATTGACAATGATAGCTTATTTTGTTTCTGTGGTGCATATTAGTATATACTGGTTCCAAAGGCATTATCAAAAACCTCTGTTCCTCTACTTTAAAGTTCACCAATTCTAGGTAACTTATTTCTAAATGATAGAGTTTGCCTTCAGGACAGAGTTATGCTAGGAAACATATACCTTTGCAACTGCCAGTCTCAACTACATATTAGCTACTAAATGTCTTCCTATGTATTCTTTCATACACATTCATATCTTAGGAATCGACATTCTTCTTCAAATCAGGTTTACTGATCTCATGGTGTCATGCTCCAAAGATACTGCAGAGATATTTATCCTTCACGTGACTCTGTGACAGTTGACTTTCAACCTTGACCCACAAATCAGATTTCTGTGTTCTGCAGATAGTTCCATTCAAAAGATCCAAGCACAGCCTATAAATGTAAACATGTATGTTTTCCCAGATTGTGACCTAGCTTTATAAAAGTATGAAAAAAAAAAACCCCACTTTTCTGCAATTATTGGGTCATGTTACTGACTACATAGTTGTTTTTTTTTTTCCTAGCACAAAGGACTGGACATTTGCCCTTCACTATCAGGAAAAACAAAATTTAGCCTTTCAGTTTTCAACAGTTCTGAGGAATTATGTTTTATTACTAAAGACGTGTTCTTTGGAAATTCTGAAGTGGGCAATGATGACAGCAATTACATATTTTATTTTACAATGCTAACTTTATACTCACTGTCTTCTTTCATTGTTTGAAAAATCTTAAAACACTTTACAGTTGATGCTGATTCTGAATACTAATGCAGCTGAGAACAGCAAACAAAAATTATAGGTGGAAGCTAGCAGTTTTCCTTCTCAGGTGTGGCAAGCTTTTCTTATACCAGCAGATAAAAAGATTTAAGAAAATAACATTAAAAAGCATAGCTTAGCTTTTCAGCTGCCCAGATCTGACCAAAGGTGCCATTAATTGGCATCAGGTATATCTATGCTACATATCATACAATATTGCATAACATTATATATGATGCTTAGCAAAAAATAAATAGATGAGATTCTATACTCATCAAAACAGTTAGCAATATCAGTTCATTTAGCTTTAACTACCTGTATGCTAAAATGTTATTTCTTAAGAACTGCTGCTGGCAAAAAAAAAAAAAATGAAGCAATGCTACTGAAACCAAACCCTCAGTACTTTTCTGCTAGCAAGTAGAGGTAAATTGAGCCAGGACAAAAAGAAAAAAAAAAAAAAAAAGGAGAAATATATGAAGAGAAAGAGAGAAAGAGAGGTCAACAAACAAATCCACATCCACAGACAAAACCACTTTCTAAAGTTGAAGGGAATAAATGGCTAGTAACATCCCAGGGAGAAATAGTTGGAGAAGTACGTATGTATGCAGAACTGACAGGTGCGATCCAGTGATGGGCTAGTGTTTTTTTGTCAAACTGCACGAATTCTAGTACAAAATTGTAACTTTTTACAACTCCTACAAATTAAATTAAACTTTATAACTGAGAACAACTGCTGAATTGAAGCAACACAAACCAAATACTAAAAGTTATCTAATTAAATAGCCAGAACACTTCTAGATATGAAGAAGACACACAGTGACAAGAAATTAAATGAAGAGCTTCATATGACACAGATTGGATTTTAAAGAGCTTGTCAAAACAGGTCCCAAACACACAAGAAAGAGTAGCATCAATCTGAAATCTAAGCCTAACACTGTAAACAGCCTCATTCATTTGGATTCACTGAAGTCACTTGTAAGGAGGTGGTTACTTAGTACAAGGTCTTATATAGTTTAAAAAAAAAAATAAAAGAAGGAAAAGTGGGGTTTTTTTACAGATGGGGATCAGAGGTACAGGAGATTAAAGGGTCTGCATAAGATCTCAGAGTGAAGCACTGAAAGCGTAACACCAAGCTGCAGTCCAGTGAACAGCATTGTAAGGATGTTCTGTGATTACCAACATATTAAAAATACAGATATGAAAATGACAGAAGATTACAGACAACCAAAAGCTGACAAACTGTAGCTACTGTAAAAACTGCATAAAAATACAGAATTATGGGTATCAGTGATGTTTTCAGTAAAATAAAACTGACTACACCCGAGGAAAGGATCAGATTTTAAGCACATGTATACAGTACCTCACTTAAAAGCTACATGAACATGAACTAGTATTAGATAGAGAAAACATAGGGCACTCTATGTAATAGGAAGTAGACCTACCAATATTTATTATTTAGAAAGGGAATTAATCCAAAAGCATCCATTAAGCACTGCTATGAAGAATAACAATGCACGTAAGAGCATTATTAACTAAGGCCAAAATTTGAAATCTAAATTAACTAACACCAGCTACCACAAAAAATGGGATACTTCAAGTCAATGATAGCTACCAGCCCTAAACACTGAAAGGTACCAGTCAGGTATCTCACAGCTGGAATTACAATTATGCATTTTTCCCTGCTGTCATTTGGAATACGCAGTCTCAGTACTGAATTTAGCTTTGAACAAAATAATCAAATATTTCAGTCCTTCCTCCTACTCTTCTTTCTGTCCTCTAAGTCATCCTACCAGATTGTAAATACTCTACAGTGAGAGTGTGTATGAGCAAGTGTGTGTAATCGACTCTGACTTTGTGCAGTTGCAGAATGAGAGTAAGCAACATGAAGTTTCTTTGCCAGTGGCATAACACTGATGGCTTTAGCTTTGATTTGTATTCATTTTTCACAACACCTGCACCCTTGAAATAATGGAAGTTTAACTACCCGTGCTTCTTTTTTAAATGGAGTATTCAGTCACACAGTACACCAGTGTCTTCGCACGTAACAAACAACAGAAAGACAGAAGGCTTCAATCAAAGCTTCTAATCAAATCTCAAAACAACAGAGAAGCAGCTATGTGCAGTGGAGGCTATTCATGTTATTCCTCTTTGTGTTCCCATATATATTTCCCCTTACAAATTAATTATGTGAGCACTTCCTTTTCTCTGTTTGGTAAACAGAAGTCAGCAGCTTAAGAAGTATACTTTCATGTTCCTTGTGCCAATATTATAAACCAGTACTGCTTCTGATAGGGTTCTGCTACAAAATTTGCTCTCTGTCCTCATACATATTCCTCAAAGCTCAACATGTCCCAGAATACAGAATAACATAGGACACATTAGTACACAATGCGCAGCTCAGCACAGTGCTAAGCAGTATACAATAAACCCTTGGAAATCCTAAAACTTTAGCCAGGGAGTAACAACAGCAGTGTAATGTGGCTAAAGAGGTATCAATCAAGTGTTGCTTAACAAAGGAGATACTCTGAATCTTGTTTAAAATGGAGTTCCTACCTACTTCACATCTCTTTTCATCAGCTGATTGTATTTAAGTAAAATTATCCAGAAGACTTCCTTGTCCCACTTCTCACTACTTATAATGACTCCTTAGATGATTAGAGAAAAAAAAAAAATAATGTAGAGAAGCAGTCGGTAGCACTGACCACCTCTCATGTCATGCAATAGAAGCGTTTTCTACAACAGGAGGAAGCCACAGCTTTGGGAAAAAGGCGCAAACAGTAGCTATGTGAAAGAAGTTCTCATGTGTTAATTATCACAAATTTGAAGAGAGATCAGTGAATGGCCATCACAAATAGTGCTGATTACCAATTATAATCATGCTGGCGTAATTTATGTGGGCTGAAATTTTAAACTTCTGAACCACAAAATTCTGTAAAAGGAGAATAATGAAGACTTTTGTGGAAGAAAAGGAATATCCCAAATTAAAATCCTTTCCTGTAAAATGTGTTTTTTTCATTCATGGTCAACTATTTTTTATAACTTTCGCAATAACTGTGACTTAAAAAAAAAGAAAGAGAAGTAGAATGCTAACAGAAACTCTGCTATATTGCTGAACAAATTAATTCCAAATATTTAAATTTTAGAACAAATGCAATAAGTAAGTGAAATTACTTTTATTTATTAACAACAGAAAAAAAACACAGGTATTAGTGTAAATCTTTAGATTAAAAAAAAAAAGATTCTTTATTGATTAATTTTCCAAACTACCAGTTTTATTCATCCTTTAACTCCCTAGCTTTAATTATGCTTTTCATCACCTTCAAAGAATATTAGCTTTTTTTTTCATTCCATTAATACATTCATTACTTTCATCATTGAGCACAACAATGGCTTAATAGAGAAAACTTTTCTTCAACGTTATTTAAACACGTTCATACAAAAAGCTGTCTTAAACATTCTTCTCTACAGCAATGTCTCAACAGTATCTTTATTAAATGATAAATGACAGCTTCAGATATCATGGATTTTAACAATACTTTTTGAACTACATTTAGTTTTTAAACAAAATCCCAGAGTTCTAAATGTGCTTAAAACTAAAGATTTAATGCTGAAAACACACTAGATCAATAGATAGTTTTCCTTCTCCTTTTCAAACTAACTGCAGAGGTCTGAAAAAAAAGATAATGGCCATGTCTAAACCATCATGCAGACTTCTCTATAGCAGTAGCATGCATGTCTGTTGTAAAATGAAAGCAGTGAGAAGCACAGTAACTGCAAGCTAGTTCACGGAATGCCAGGGCTTATTAGTACAGGTTCAGTGCCAAACTAATGCAGCCTTTCTGATTCCAGGTGATCAGCAGTGCTTTGTACTAATAGTAATGGTCAGCATGCAGTCAAAGATCTTTACAGCATCTCCACTGATAAATAACTTATTAATTGCCTACATTTAATTTCCCTACTGCACAATATTTTGTCAAGCAGAAGAGCATTCTATTCAGCTAGAATCTCGATTAATCAATTCCTTTTTTTTTTTTTTCCTGGTCACTAGAGAGATTTGTTTTAACTTCGCTTGCTCATCAAACTGCAGAAGCATAATTGCATAATATTAGCCATGCGCGTTTAATTTCAGACATACGTATTCTCCCATGCATGTTGCACAATACAACCTTGAACTCAGTGAAAGTATGCACATACTTATCTTGAAAAAAAAGTTAAAATCCATTCTTTATAAAGTATTTTTCCTTTTCTTTCCCTGATGCTTCTTTCGCACTGCAGTTTTCATTTATGAACGTAAAGGTATGTTCTTTAATGAGCAGCCATGTCATATTTCCCAAATTGTTTCAGGTATGTAGGATCAAAAGAGATGCTCAAGAGTTACTGTTTCAGAAATTCAGACGATTTGTCTGATTTTACCTTTCACTTTTGTTTTCTTCTCGAACACTCTCTAATGACTTCTTATTGTTAACTTCCTCGGTGAAAACTTTTGAACTAATCTCTCAGATCCTCTTTCTGTGTTACTTTGAAAGTGAGCTGCTTGCTATTAATGGGGCAACTTGAACTCCCACTGAATGGAAACTATTATATAGTTGGCATGAAACAGAATGGCATAATTTAGTCTTCAGACAGGTTATCACAAATTCCACAGTACTTGGAACTGTAAAGTATAATTAAAATCACATGCACATATCAGAAGATCAGCCTTTTCAACCTAACCCAAGACTAGTAAATTGTAGAGGTAACAACTGTTACTGAATACCATAAACTAAAAGACGTTTTCTAGTTAGGTTGACCGAGACAGCACCGTACATTAGTCACAATTAAGAGCGACCAAGCACACCACACAGCAGTGATTGCTAAAGTGGTATACGTTGACGCTCGTTTTGTGTGGCAACCAGTGACACTGACTGTAATACTGCAGAGTCCTCATGAGTGTAAAATGTATTATTTGATCAGGTAGCGTGTCCATCACTGCCCAGCGATCAGCAGCAGGCTGTGCACTTCTGCCATGGGTAATCATTCGGGTAAAGCACACGTGTTGGCTGACTGCATGAGCAGTGCATGCTGTGCCTCCATGCTGACTCCAATTGGTAAATCAGGCAGATTCTGATCAGGGACAATTAGAATCAGGCTGAAAGCTCGTTTCACTTTTCCCTGCCGTATAGCACTGTTATGCAGAATCAACTGCCCAAACGTTAGCTGTAATTTTTAACAGCTCCTTCTGATGGCCTTCTCAATTTGCCTTTCCAGGTAAATTTTCTACATACTTCAAAAACTCTGGCTTTGATTTATGCCAAGGATAGCATAATTTATTCACATCTCCAGTTTATAATATGTGAGACAGAACTTTGTGAGCCAGCACATTCTTATTTCTATACCGACGATATTGAATCAAATTGGTTTCCCTTTGAGCATACCTGACACCAACATCTGAAAAGGTTTAAACTCTGAAACACATCTACATGCAGACATTTTGATAATGGGACTCTGTGCTGGTCTAACACCTTGTCATAGTTCAGCCCCAATCCGGACCAGACTACGTAGTCTCTCTCTCACTCCCCCCACACTCCGAGAGAATAGGGAGAGATAATTTAAAAAAACGACTCGAGGTTTGAGATAAAGACAGGGAGAAATCCTTACCGTCACGGGCAAAACCAGACTCGACTTGGGGAAAACTATTCATTTATTACTACAACTAGCAGGATAATGAGACGGAGAAACAAGATAACCTCCTCCACCCCTCCCACTTCCCGAGCTTAACATTATCTACCTTCCCCCCGCCCCCGAGCGGCACAGGGGGGAAGAGGGAATGGGGATCGCGGTCAGTCCATTATGCGGTGTTTTATGCCGCTGCTTCACAGTTGGGGGAAGAACTCCTCACATCCCTCCCCTGCTCCAGCGTGGGGTCCCACCCATATGCCACAGTCCTTCATTAAACTGCTCCGGTGTAGGTTATCTCTTCCACGGAGTGCAGTCTCTCCAGAATGGCTGTCCCAGCGGGCCCTCCACGGGCCACAGCCACATTCAGGCATCCACCTCCCCTGGTGCGGGGTCCTTCACGGGCTCCAAGCTC